>ARYC01010811.1:0-19008 GCA_000711775.1 Oxytricha trifallax
CAAAGTTGACTATTAATACAAAGAATGCAATAAAGTTTTCCCTTACAAGTCATCTTATAAGAGACACTTGAGAGATATACACAACGATATGCCAAGGTTATATCTCAAGCATTAAAGAAAGATGGGAAGTATGTCTGTGATTTCTGTGAGAAGCCATATTCTCATACTAGAGACCTCAAAGTGCACTTAAAGAAAAAGCACAATTAATGTTTTGTCTTTATTCATGAACCTAAAGGGAATAGATTCCTCTAAAAGAGAAGATCAAGAAATCCAGTGGAGTCTCTTAGAGTTAAAGTTAGAAGTAAGTTAAAATGAAGAAAGCAGTCAAGAACTTTCCAGTCTCTGAGATCAATAAAATCATGGTTAAAATAGAGGCAATTAAGATTCCTATATTAAAAATCATTGACTTAGATTCTTGCCTAGAAAGCTATCTCACTCTTTAAGATAAAATGGAGAAGAGAGTCATTACTGATGACTAATATGCTTATAAGATATAACCTTTCAATTACTTCCTTGCTGATGACAAGTTCCAAATGGAATTTGCTAATGAGTATTATGCTCTTTAAAAGGCAAAGTTAAATGAGTGCAGGCATATCATCTAGCTTGATGCTATTTCACTTGGTAAAGATCATGAAGCCTTCAGACTTCCATCATTAGAAATGACTTACAGAGAATTCTCATCTGACAATAGATGTCAGAGATAAATTAGCTAGATAGTATAGCAGACAGTGGAGGGGATTGAAGAGCTTCACATGCTAGGTTATTTTCATAGAGACTTAAAGCCAGAGAATATCATGATTACTTTCAGCCTCTTAGAGTTTATATTATTGACTTTAACAGAGCTCAAAGAGTACAAGCCTCTGCATAAGGAAATGTATGCGGCACTCCTGGATATTTCCCAGAGAGAGAGTATTGGAGAGATGGAGACACTTAATGGGATATCTGGGCTCTAGCAGTGTTAATAATAGAGAGCGCATGCCAAGAAATGATTACTTTAGCTGCAGGGGTGAGAGAGATTCTAAGCAAAGAATCAAACAATATCTCGATAAAAATAAAATTAATGGAAGTCTCAGAGAACTTGCATACTCAATTATTATCAAGCCAAGCATAGAGAATTAACAAACAATAGAAAAAATCAAACATCAACTTAGAAAGATAAAATTCAGAGAACTGCCACATAACTCTAAGCTTATGTTTGTGTGAAATATTTTAAAAACTCGCTTATTATACTCACTTAAAATACTAATATTTAGACATTAAACCCCTACATAAACCCTATTAAAACCCTATTAAAGTATGCCTTAATAGTCTAATTTTTATCAATAAAAAACTTAATCAAACTACTGAAAGGATTTTGGGGTTTTGAATGTAACAAACTTCAAAATTTGATCGAGTACCTGTAAAGAAATGAAATTATCTCAGGCAGTGATTTTTCCCACGATTTGACTCTAGAAGGAATAATGTAGATCAAAACATAAGCTACATGTTCCATCCTACTCATAATTCATGAAAAAATCGCTGAGAGAGATATATTGATTTTAGTGAAACTCAAACAAATTTCGTAAAAAAGTGTATTTTTTTAGGGGATTAAAATGAGCATGAATTTCGTTATGAAATACTCAAAGAAAATAAAATGTAGATCTTGATTAAATGTACAAAAAATTTATTTAGACCGACTCCTCAAGTAATTTGGTTGGAGAAATAAATTAGGGAGAAGTTTGAGTAAGAGAAAATACTTAAAATAGATTTATATCGATGGGGGAAAATATTTTGTGGACACTATAAGAATGAAATATGGTCGTTAAATAATTCTCTATATCTTGCCCTTTTAAACTTTTTTGACAGCTTATTTGTATAGAGAGATATTAATTTATCAGGAGTTAAAAAATTTAAAAGATAAATTCAAAGGGTCTACAGTTAAGTTATGATAAATATAATTTGATCTATCGATGAGTCAAATTATTGGCTGTTAAAATATATCAAATTCAAATCAATATCAGTTAAAACGATAATATAAAAATCAAAAAATACTAAAATTCATATTTAATTTAATTTTTAATTTTATTTTAACAATTTACCATTTTAAATCTATTTTGATAATAATAGTTTACAAGTAAATCAAACTGTTTTCTCTATACGTTTGTATAAAGTATAGAATAACTTTATTTGTTAGAAATAAAACCAAATAAGAGAAATTATTACAATGGAATTAGCTATTTCGGTTACTTTATTATGGCATTTAGAGCTTCTATAGGAGATACTTAGGTAGACAATTTCTTCGAGCAAGATGAAATGCATATAATTTTTACATGGATTGTTTGGATTTCTGCAATTTTAGGCCACCCCCATAACAATTTTAATATTCAGTCAATTGCATAAAAATCTGGAATATAAAAAACATGAATAAAAAAAACTATCTTGGAATATTATGAATATTTTAAATAAGAAACTTATCTATCTGGTTTATGATTTAGTTTTATATTAATGAGAATTGAAATATTAAATATTATAAAATTTTGCTGCTTAAGCCTTTTATTTAAATTATTATTTTTAATTTATATATCTAATTATGATTATTTATAATGATAAATAGAAATGAGGTTTGAATATAGTGAATATTAAGTTTGATTTATTCATAATTAAAGACAAGAGTAATTTAAAAAGTAATTATCTCATTAAAGGTTATAACTTTTAAATCTTAAAAAAAATAATGTATAAGATGTTTTTTATTTAAAAGATGAAAAGCATGAATAAATATAAATCTAACATTATAAGAGAAGTAATTGCATTCTGTAATATAAATTTTAATTAATTAAATTATTGCAATAAATATAAACGATAATAAATTATTATTACAAAATAGGCTTAAGTAGTAAAAATATTATATTTACAACTTGCTCCCATGTTAAATATAAATAAAAATAAATCAAACTAATTTATTAAAAATAATTATAAAATTGTTTGGAGAATAAATTATTTATAATTTCCTTGTATTTTAAGAATTTTAAATATTCAGAATTTTTTACTATTTTGACTGATTATATAAAAGTAATAATAATCAAAAATGTGAGTTAAATATACAAAATATTTTTTGGTTACTTTCTGTAGTGATTTAGTTTTGAAAATTATCGGTTTCTTACATAATTAACAATTATATTTAAAATAAAATTTTTGTGAAAATTTTTAATAAAATCAACTTTTATGCTTTATAATTTTTTAAATCTAAGATATTAGAAAATACTCTAATATATTTATATAATTTAATTTTATAAAATTACTAATATCATTCAAAATCAATAAATATTTCATTTTTATATATTATATTTCTATATTAGTATTTAAAGTGTTTACTCCTAATAAATTATTAAAAATATATAAACCCCAAAACCCCAATACATATATGCGTGATGAATCTATAAGTTGGTATAGTGATGATTTAATATCGATAAATAGCGAAATTCCAAACTTCACAATTTAACTTATTATAGGGCCTTCAAAGTTCAGTTTCCAATGATCAGTAATGTGTGAAAAAAGTTCGAATTTTATTTCGGTCCCATACTTTACCATTGGATAGAGCACAGTGCGTAGATGAAGAATATGTGGTCCTTACCCTACTTTCGACATCTGTGAGCTGAGTTGCGTCATTTGCAAGGTTCATGAGGCACTCGTTTTGAACCTCCCTCTTTTCCTTAATTCAAATTTTAATTAAATTATTAATACTATTAAATTTTAAAACTTAACTACTATGGTGGAATTCAAAGGACCATAGTCTCGTTCATGTACACTTGCTTTAGCTCTCAATTCCTGCAAAAGCGTAGACTTCATGTCTCTCTTGCCTGCGGTCATTATTTCCAACCAGTGCAATAAAATCCCAAGTTTAATCGAGCAGGGGTTTTGGGGTTTTGAAGGGCTATAAGCATTTATTGTTAAGCTTATTTTAATTAAGCTAAATTTAATTCCATTTAAACAAAGAAATTTATCAATTCTCAATCTATAGCTAATACAATTCAAATACAATCTATTTAAAATATTTTATACTGGTATATTAGTACAGCATATTTTCAATTTTTATCTTCATAACCAAAGCAAATCATATAAAAATTTCATAGTTTTATATTTCAACTTCTTAAATATAAATTCATAATTTATACTTTCTCAATATTTTGTTATAGTTATAAATTTATGAACCAATAAATAATCTTTTAAGTTTATACTATAAATCTTCCTTTAATTTAGCTATAAAATTTATTTATTTATGATTTGATATAAAGTAATCAGTTGATATAAAAATATATATTCATAACAAATAAATAATTATCAATATAAAAATAAACCATTATTACACTTATTTTAGAAGCATTCCTTGTTTATAGAATTTGTCTTAATTAGAAATAAAAGATATCATTTATTAAATAAATATATTTTTACAAGTAAAATAGGTATTTTATTAAATTTAAGAACTCTACTATATATTACTCTCAATATTTTAGATTTCAACGTATTAATTCTGCAATTAGCTATCTTTAGCTTAGTAAATAAGGAAGAATTAAGAAATTAAAATATAGTATAATTTAAATAAATTTAATTAAATATAGAACAATAAGCTAAAATTTCATTTACAATTTTTTTTTTTTTTATATATTAATCCTTATTTATTTTTCTATAAATAAAGATTATATACTTTTATATAAATTGATATGATTCTCAAATGAATAAGTTGCATTCGATTTTAAAATTTGAAAGACATTTGTTTCCAAATGTATAAATCAAAGTATCAAATCTAAGAATGAATCTACTTTCAAAACAGCAAATCTAAGATTATATTACAAATGGAATCTCAAATTGTAAGAGAAAATTCTTTTCCAATTTAGTTATGCAAGTATAATCTTCGATTCGAATCTTCAATTCTTATTACAATTCTCTCTTAAATTTATAATTTCTATAGATGCATTTGTTAAGCAAATGTAAATCAATGTACTATCAATATAATATAAATATCAAATTTTATATTTATAAAAATATACCTAAAATTTAATTATTAATTCATAATTATTTTATATCATTTATAAATTAATTTGGATTTAATTATAGCAAATTTTGATGTAAATAAATTTTTTCTTTTAAATTATTTGCATTTATATATTTATATTAAAAAGTAATATTTCCAATATAGAAATTAAAATTATTTATATTCATATATTTATTAATAATAAGCACTTACCTTAAAAGTTATGATATCTCAATTGATTATCATTTAACTTACATTTACTTTTAAATTTAGATTTATTCTTGAGATTGTGAAGGAATTTTTGTAACTGTATTGAAGAATTTTCAGAATCAAGCTTATTTAAAATTTATAAATTCTTAATTTCATATATTTGATATTTGTATTCAAATTTTGTATCTTGCCTTTACTTAATAATTCTTAACAAATTGAATTTATTGTAAAATGCTTTAGAACTTCTTAATTCAAGTAGTGTTGGTGCTTAAGTTTATTATATCCTAAACCTAAAATAATTTAAGAGTTTTATATTAACAAAAGTACGAAAAAACTGGATCCAAAGAGTTTGGTACCTAGAAGAACACTGCTCACTGATCAGGTGAGCTGCTATAAGCAACTATTCTCTCAAGGGGGGTAACTTACGTTCTGCTCATTACATTGTAGCTTAGAACTTGGTATTTAACACAAGTCTATTCTGGAGGCTACAACAAACTCTGAGTTTACGTATTTACGCTGCCCTCGGGTCGGCATTACCAAACTCTTAGGGGAATATAACAACGATGCAAGAGACACTGGTTAAACTTTATTCAAGTTGATTATTTTAATTAAATAAATTTCTTCTTTATTTAATTTATTTTAAAGTTGATATTCAACTTAAATCATAGGCCAAGGGGTATTTTTAGTTAGGGCAAGTATATTAGAATCGATTTTTTGATTTTAATTTTATTTAGAGCTAATTTTAATTTATATTGACTTACTATTCCAAATAGTAAGTCATCTCCCATTTGCCTATCTCAATAGGACTTTATCATTAATAAGTTTATTTTATATTTTTAAACTTATTTTAAGCAACTTTAGGGCATTTAAGGTTCATTCATGAACCAGTAGGGGCATTATGGAAAATTTTTAATTCCATTTGAATTAAAAATAAATTTAATTTATTTTATTTTTTATTTAAAGTATTAAATGCTTTATCATGCATTTTTAATCAATAACCACTTCAATTTATTATTATAATCTCATTATTTACTTGTAAATTTATATAGATTTCAAATGTTCGAAAAATTGGAATCATGCCTAGTTATTTAATGAATACTTTTACATTTATCATTCAGCAATACTTAGTCTAAGTTTTCATAAGTAGCAATAAATTTATAAATTTAAATAAAATAAATTTCTAGTATATTTATCAATTTCTAATTCTTTTCTTTCATTATTTTTAGTAAATAAGCTTAATATAGTTACTTATGAAAATTAAAAGTCTTAATTGAAACATAAATTTAAATCTATTTTAAATTAACTTATATATAAATTAAAAAGCATGTTTAAGTTTAACAATGAAATAGAATACTTGAAATAAATTGATTTATAATTTATTTGAAAAAATGAAATAAGTCTTATAAGAAATGTTCTTTAATTAATTTTATATTTTATTTAAATTTTTTCTTGTTCAAATACAAATGAATAGTAAAGTTGGCTTATTAATTCTAAAGCTTTTATGGGAAATAAAACTATAAGAAATCTTGATACAAGGAATTAAGTCTTATAAGGAAAAGTTTGACATAAGGCTTTTATGTAAATTTTCATGATAAAAAGGGTTTGAGTATTATCTTATATGATTTTCATTTTTACCACTAATAATCCTTACTTAATACTTAAGTTCAAATCTTCTAATAAAGTCACAGGTCTTTAAGTGAGATAGATTCCAAAGCAGCAGTTAAGACATGATAGTAGCATCTCCTAACAAGATTCTGATTTATTCTACTTATATTCATGCCAAGCTCTTTCATAAAGGCGGCCCAATAACCTCTATAAGGGTTAACTTATCATAACTTACTTTGATTAAGCTCTAGTATTCAAGGGATTCAAGTCTCTATTCTTAATCCAAGAGTACATAAGCTCTGCTGGAGCTAGCCTGTAATGATAAGGCCCAAGAAACATGAGTGGTAATTTGAGATTGTCATACTTTGCCATTACTTCTTACGATCTGTGATAGGGAGCGTTATCAATCATGATAACAGTATTCTTTCTCCACTCCAAATCTATATCATCTAATGTAAGTGCAAGCTTGCACATAAAGTACATAAATGAGTGTTGATTAGTTCTTCCCCTATTCACAGTGTAGAACAACTCTCCAGTACTTGAAACTCCAATAATCAGGTTCATTTGACTAAGCCTCTAAGATTTTGTAACCCTATTCTTAACATAGGGAGCTGTCCAGCCTCTTCTTCTCTCATCAGTCTAGTGCAATACTGATTCATCAATGTTAATAATTCTCTTGCCTTCACTTAGAAAGAGTATGAATTGTTAGGCTGCATACTAGCGTTGAAGCTTACTACTGTTATTGTTATGAAGGTTCGTTATCTACTTAACTTACTTATATGTCATCATTAGTTCATTCTTAAGGAACCTTCGAATCATCTACTTTGAACAGTGAAGCTGGATCTTTGACACTAAGCTTTTCTGTATATCTGATATTTAGATAGGCACTTAGTCATAAGTAAGCATATTCACTATATGAGTGCGGGCCCTGCTGTGCAGCTTCTTATACTTGCCTCTATTAACTTACTTAAGATTCCAAAAGTTTGCTTTTTTTAAGGGATTGTTAAGGTACCTTCTTAACTTATAGTATGAAATGCCAAGCCTCTTCATAATCTGCTAGCAGTTTAGCTTTTCAGACATCCTTAGTCTTTGAGATTCCTGAGCCAGCTTTAGCTCTTTTTGCTGCTGCTCCTTTTCTTTCCTCATGATCTTGAGTTATCTTCGAGGCACTATAGCTTAAAGCTAAGTATGCTATCCAAAGACTGGAAGTGAGTCTTTCATTTTATGGTTCTCTAGTACTTTCTATTCTAATTCCTTCATATCAATTAAAGGGGCTCTTTCGAGCATACCTTAAGGTTCTAATTCTGATTAGGTATAGTCAGTGTAGATCTCAAGTGTGATCTGGCCAAGAGTCTATATTTAGTAGCCATCTAGTAACGATTCCTTAAATCCTCCTAGTTTACTTACTCTATAGGTTTCCTTAGGATCAATAATAAAGCCTTCGAAATTCAAAGATTCTAATGAATCTTCCAGATCATAGTAGTAGTTAAGCATCTCTCTTTTACTTACAGTCTCTATCTCAACATCAGCAACTGTAATGTTCCTTTAGAATAACATATTGGTTGTTATGTAATCTGCAGTATTGCTTTCATCATCTGTTTCACTACTTGAGCTTCGCTCACTGTCTGAACTACTAGAGCTTTTATCTTCTTCCTCTTATTGGAAAAATTCATCCAGCTTAGACTATCTCTTTTTAGAACTTGATTCCATAAGTTCAGTGCTTAATTTCCTAATAATGAATTACTTTGGTGCTGGTAGGAAATCCGCATGCGGAAATCGGATCATGCTGAAGGCATTTCATAATAGTGAAAATGACTATCTCATTATAGTAACAGTGCTGTCTTCATGAGCCAATATTTGGCTATTTAAAACGGCTGATGGCACCCTCCTATTAGAATTTAATGAACCAAGCGTAACTTACTGGCATCAATGTTTAAGAACTAGCTTAGAAGTGCAAAAGCAAGAAAGAGCTCTACAACTTTCTCACCCAGGATTGTCGGGCCTTCTTACCCAAGCCTGATTCAACCAACATTTACTTCTTCAAGTCCATCATAAGAGCAAAGAAGGAGGTAAGCATCTCTCCTTAATTGTAACAGTCTTCATAGTACATCAGAAGAGAAGACGTCAAAGTGTCCGCAGTGCCTCACATAGAGGGACTTACAGTCCAGGACTTCCTCGATTATGCGAGAGACATCCCCAGACTACTCAACTTTCTTCCTGATGAGCGAGACTGGGTCCACTTAGACAGGCAATGGATCTGTGATTTGCTCTATGCCTTAGACACCGACGGTGTCACCAACATGATTCACGATGCAATGCTTTAACGGAAAGAAAGGCTTGAGCAAAGCAGAGACCTAGTCATTGAAATGAGACCTGAATTTGTTGACGCACTCTCTAGATGCCTCAGCTTCAGCAGTAAGTTTACTCTCTTTACATTTCCTTTGTAGCCGAGAGAGGCAAAGCTGTGAATCTCATGAAGGACTCATCTAAAAGAAAGAGAACAAGAGATGAAATTGAAGAGGTGAAAGATTATGAGACAGCCTTGAAGTCAGACAGGCAGCTCTTTCTATAAGAAACTAAGAGGCTGAAGCAAGAGCATGATAACTTGGAAAGTGAAGTACTTGACTTACGCAAAATGAAGGAGCAAGTTATGCAAGACTTCGGCTCTCAAAATCTGGAAGGGCAGGTGCAGAACTTCAGCCTTTGACTTCTGCTGGCCTCTATTCTCATCCATTCTCTGAACACTACTAATAGAGAGAGTTAGAATATGGTGAATTCTTTTAGAAATTAAGCTTTAAAATCATCTTCTTTTGAACCCCTCTCTTTGGGGTTCCTATGATCTATATCACTTTTCAAGTTTCTCCTTTAATTTGAAGCCTTCTTCAACCAGGCTTCCATACTTTCTTCGACCTCTTCATGCTCCTTGTAAGTTTCACTAAAGGACTTGTCTCTGCAACTCCTCCTTACAAGTATAACTCAATTTTCAACTAAGTCCTTAATCTGCTCTGCCTTCTCATAAGCCTTCCTACTTCTCTTATTAGTCAATTTTTCCTTCCTTGCTCTTCGATCTTTCTCTGCCTGGCTCTTAAGTGATCTCCTCATATTGGCGCCTCACGCCGTTTTTGAAGATCTTCTCAACTTCACTAATAGGCTTGTCTTAGAACACAGGGTTCTGGCTCATCTTCTCTACAATGAATTCTATGATAGAAGGTTAATAGAACCCTAATTTACTTTGAGTGTCTGGCTCTTCAGCCACAGCTTCAGTTTTCATTTCCTCTTCAAAGGCCTTCTTTACTTCCTCGATATCCTTTTTTTTTGGCTCCTATGAAAGAACTTTCTACTTTTTCTACTATCTTCTCCACTATAGCCTTTACAACTGCAACTTAATGATCGATGGCTATAATCTATTCAGAAGGAACTTCAGCCTCCTTTGCTTGATCAATAATATTCATATCAGTAGCTTCTTGTTTGTCTTACAAATTAAATTATACTTCATTGAACCTTTTGTCTAATATAAGGTCAATCTCATTCTACTCTACGTAAAGAAGCTACTCAGCACTATCTTTGGAGTTGAGTCTATACAAAACTCTTTGCCATCTGCCCTTAGTATTAAGTCTTCCAATTCTTCCTATAATCTGCTCTTCATACCTTTTAGAGAAGACATCTGCGATGATGAGGTAAGAACCTCCGTTCTAGTTGATTTCATCATTCGTCTGAATGTCAGTCCCTCTTCAATGAGCTTCTTTCAGCAAGTATATTCCATATTCCTTTTTCGCATTCTTCATTAAGTATCTGCCTTCAATCATGGATTCGATATTGGCGGCTTGCCCTCTGCTTAAACTTGTGAAGTCGTAGCCTGATCTCAAAAGGCCTATCTCTATTGCATTATAGTTAGTTGAAGCCACTATTAGAACTGGGGAGTGGCTTAGCTGCTCTATTATAATTTCTTTGATCTTAGCCAAGTAATCACTCTAATTAGTGCTCACAAACACATCCGGGTATTGAGTCTTTTTATTTCCCTAGAGTTTATCAAGAGTGGGAAATACTACAGGTGTAGCTTGAAAAGCTAGCTTTAAACAGTTCTCTTAAGTAAAAGAGAGATTGCTTCCAGAAAATCCTATCACTTAATGAGCATGCTGAAAGTACTCAAGAGAGTTGATTATAGTATCAACAGAGCCATCAAACATAATCCAGTCGTACTCGTCCACTAATACGTAAGCTTTGCTACTATACACTCACAGCCTTGCTGTTCTTTTGCATCTTCTTTAATTAGGGCTAAGTGTAGAAATAGATGCCAGTATCTTTGGCAAAGAAGTTTAGATTGCAATTAAGCTACATTGCTTTAATGACTCTCTAGTATCGTTTGAAGTCTCTTTGCACTAAGTGCTCATTCTTGCTGAGTATAAAAACTGATCTTTAAGTTTTAAGAGCAATAAGGATTGCTAAAGCAATGCATATTAGGGTCTTCCCATTGCCAATACCAAAATGAATGAAGTGATTGCTGTTAAGGTTGTCACAGATATAGTTTAAACATAAGACCTGAGATCAGTAGAATTTGAAGCCTAAATTTTACTCCAAAGTTTCTAATTCGGCACTTACTCTTAAAAGTTCCTCTGGAGACCTGCTATTGAATCTGGATGCTACTTGGTTTTATAAGTTCTCATTCTTGAATAGCTAAAGAAGGTCATTAACAGCCTTTTCAGAGAAGGCTTCCATAGTCCTTGGCAATTGCATTATTCTATCAAGGTCAGAGAAGTCACAGTTTAGACAGTTGTCAATAGTGTGAATGCTTAACTATACAATTTTTCTCGACTTGCGCATTCACAATCAACTACTATACTTTCCTGATTTGTTCAATCTTCCCTACCCACTATTGATCTCTGCTTTGCAGTCTTAAAGCAAGGCCTTTCATAAAATGCACCATTGAGACTTTGTCGATGACTTCTTGCTTTTATAAGAAGGTTGCCCTTGTTGAAGATATGTAGTCTTTTAAAGACTCTAAGTTAGGGGCAGAGCATAAGGCACATATTCTTACAAAGTACTCTGTATACTCTACAGGAATGTCTCTTATAAGGTTTAATCCACAGTCTTGCTTAAGCAAGATAATAAAAGGCACGTTCATTTTAAAGAAGGAATTTGGTATTAGTTTGATGACCTAAGGGTCAATTGAAAAGTAGTGCCATGTTTAAGCCAAAAGCTGAATGATGCCTGGATTAGAGTCGTTTAGCTTCTAGACTATAGCAAGCTGCTTACTTAGACATGTTGCCTCAGTATTAAAGACCAAGTTGGCTTAGCCTATAGCTTGTCTAGCATTGGGTGACCTTATAAGTAAGAGAATTGCTTCTTATATTAAGTTCTCTTCTGGCTGATATTTTTCCCCTGTATAGTAACTGAGGGCAGCCTAGAAGATACGAGCCTTGGAGTCTTAGTCTAGCTTTTAGTTACTTGAGATCAACTCTGTAATTAAATAGAAGAGCCCTTGGTTCACTTAGGGTTCATTTGCCATCTCAAAGTGCTAAAGGAACGAAAAGAGTGATTGGGTGTTGCGGGCCATTATATCTTGAAGGATCTGTTCCTTTTATTAATAATTTGATTATTTGAAACTTTCAAAGTGCTTGACCAACATCTCATGGCCAATGATTGAGCCATAGTTAATAACCAGCTAAGGTAAGGGTCTTGGAGCTTCCATTGATTCACTTGCTAAGCTCACAGTAGTCTGGAACTCACTCACCTTCATTTCCTCGTTTGAGAGGGAGTGGTTAAGATTTTCAGAGGCCAGTGACTTGGTATCACTGCTGTTCTTGGCTTTCTTGCTTTTGTTATTGTTTATAAACTTTCTCACAACGTTCTTAAAATCCTATGTCTTTTAATAGCCTTTGAAATCCTCCTGCTACAACAGGTGACTCAAATCATAGTTGTTTAAATGTAGGAATTCCTTTGCTCTATTGATTTTGACGCTATCTTGGGCTCCCTTGTACTCAGCTTTAATGCCCTTCACTTTGCCGCCATCATCAATATTAGCCTTGGCTTCAAGATTTTCAAAAATCCGATCACCCTGGTCAAGAAGTTGAGCTAACTATTCATTTGAATTATCATTCCTTAACTCTAATATAGGTGCTTAGTAAAGGAAAAAAGCTTACCAGGGCTTCGTTCTTCAATTCTATAGGGGAAAAGACTCAGCAAGCTGATCCCGCTCTTGGGCTGGATTCATGGTATTTTTAAGTTTTGATTATAGTATTATATACTGGATTTTTAAATTTTATAGGTGGATTATTAAAAAATACCACTGGATTCTTCAAATTTACTATAAGAAAAACCTCTCTTCTTCCCTTATCCAGTGGATTTAAAGAGCTACAGCCCGCAAACCAGT
The DNA here is from genome assembly GCA_000711775.1 of Oxytricha trifallax. NCBI lineage: Eukaryota > Ciliophora > Spirotrichea > Sporadotrichida > Oxytrichidae > Oxytricha > Oxytricha trifallax. The sequence goes on from ARYC01010811.1 coordinate 13,194, forward strand.
TCAAATGCATTGCTTATGTTAATACCAACATATAAAGGTGAAAAAAGTAGGCTTGCAAGAAATGGCGGACCCGCCATGGGTCTTTTGAGTGCTGTTCGAGTCTGGCCTCATTGAAAATTGGCTTTTTGGAAAAATCGAAAAATCCGAGGGCCTAATGGTGAATTCAACCCTATACTGTTCATAACGTACATATAACCAGTAGAAATGTGCAGTGAAAGTAGAATGGAAAGCAAAGGCACTCGTTTTCGAAAATCGAGGTCATGGTTGAAGGGGGTCCAGACTGGCTTTGGATTCTAGACTTCCGACTGGATTTTAGACCCTATAAGAGGGGGGGTTTGTACTAAAGTTGAATTTTTGGAAAAAGTAGTTGGGAAAGCTACTGGATTTTATGGACATATGGACTTAGTATAGTATAAGGAACACTTTCAACAATATATGATCACTAGAACACTCGAACTGCAATTATCAGCATTCTTAAAGACTCTCTTTCTAAGACTCTTGAATTGGCCCTCTCATAATAAGTTAAATTGTGAAGTTTGGAATTTCGCTATTTATCGATATTAAATCATCACTATACCAACTTATAGATTCATCACGCATATATGTATTGGGGTTTATATAAAAATTTTATTGATAAATTTAACAAAAAAAATTTTTATAAAAAATAAATTGTGTTTAACTTTATAAAAAATCTATAAATTTCAAAATTATATAACATAAAGAAGTAAAAAATAAAAAATAGACAAAAATTAGCTAAGTGAGTTGATTATATTTTTTAATTTTACAAAATCAGAAAAAGTGAAAACAGATCCCATCTTGCAATTTTATTCATGAACATAATTCTACTAAACTTTATCATTGCTGTCATCTCAGAGTCTTACAACAAAGTAATGTAGAGAATGAATGCTGAATCATATAGAATGAAATGCTTTATCATTACGGAAATTGAATCATACTTTAGCGCTGATGATTTTAACAACAAGTTGTACTTTCCTAAATATATGATTCAAAATCCCAAAACCCCTTAGTTAGATATTTTTGTGATTTGATTTGTAGAGTATAGTTGGGGTCTTATTGGGGTTAGTAGAGAAAATGTAAGTTCAGTGCGAATTACTGTAATTAATATTATATAAACGTATGAGAAAAATTGGGAGAATGTAAATTTTTTAAAACAAAATAAATATTAAAAACAAAAGCATCAATATTTTACTGATCTGTGTATTTAGAGACAGATAGGGCACTTACTCTTTTATGAGATTTTTAATATAACAAGAAACATATCATTTTTCATAATTTTATATATTGATAAGTAAATATTAATTTCTGTCTCATAGGATTCAGGGCCTTATGAACTGAAAGGTTATCAACAAGCAGGATGATCTCTTGATTGCTATACTTCTCTCTGAGCTTATTTAGGAACTCTATATACTACTCTCGCTTAATAGAGCGAGGGTGAATGACATAACTCTCTAAGTCTGAATCTTCACTTATACCAGCTAAAATTGCATGGGTGACTACCTTCACTTTTTAATCATAAACTTCTATGTTTTCATACTTCTTGTACCATAAATTATTTATGCTTAAGTATAATTAATTTGGGAAAAATTATTTAAATAATATAATAAATTGTTAAATTAGTGGCTGTTTACTTTGTCAAAACCTATAAAAATATAGTATTTGATCGATAAAGAATTCATAATCAGCTGGAACTTACTATTAGAGTACTTGTTTATATCATCCTTGAAGAAAGATAAATACGACTTAATTTGGCATTATAATCAATTAAACAAAAATCACACAAATTAAAGTCTATTTATCTTTCTTCAAGGATGATATAAAATTTTTCATAGAGCAAAATAGTAAAATACAGCTTATTTTAATTCACTACTGAAAAATAGTATATAATCAAGTTTTTTATATAGTAATCATTTACTAATTTAATACTTTTTTATTATATTTTAAATTATTTTTTCCCAAATAAATTATATTTTAGAAAAAATAATGCCTTTAACGAATAAAAAACTTCTTCAATTGTATGAATTTGAAGTTATTAATAGGTATGTACATTTATAAAAAATAAAGCTAATTTTATTACTTTAAAATGGTGATGTTAAGTCAACCACTCTCTCAATTCTATCTTAATCATGAAAGTATTGTCTTTTCCACTACAAAAAATATCTATATCAAAGGATAGATATGCAAGTCAGGAAACTTGAGATGTAACAATAAATCTAGCTAATCATAAGAAAAGTGTCCTCATTACTCAAAATTATTAAATTCCACAGAGGTAGTCATTTGAGTTTGAGAGAAATTCTTACTTTTTGCTGGATTTTCTCAAGTACCTGATCTAAAATGATAAGCAGCTAGCAAGGAATGATACCTAACTGTTGAGGCATTTTTGTGTTAAATTTTTGCTACTTCTATATAATTTTTTATTAGTCTATATTATTGTAGGAATACATTCGAATTTGGGAAATTAATTTTAATTAAATAAATAATCAATTAAATTATTGGCAGTTAAAGTTGACTAATTTGAACAATCTTGGGCTCATTCGATAGGGAATTTAAAATTAGCTGGACTTTACTATTGGCGGTACTATTTTATTGCATTCCTGGAGCGAGATAACTTCACTTTAATGTAAGGGTGAAAATTAATGAATTTAGAGGCATTTAATTAAACTCAAGTTATCTCGCTCCAGGGATGTGATAAAATAGTACCTGTAAGAGTAAAGTCCAGCTAATTTTAAATTCTCTATCGAATGAGCCCAAGATCGTTTAAATTGGCCAACTTTAACTGCTATAATTTAATAAATTAATTATTTAATTTTAATTAATTTCCCAAATTTGAATGTATTCCTACAATATTACTAGAACGTTACCTAAGATTTATGCGGTAAATCTAAATACTTCTAATCATTAACAGACTCTAAATTTCGATAATTTTTATTTTTTATTTACAAATTGGCCTAAAATAAATTTCTCTACTAGTCCCAATAAGACCATAACATAACCCTAAAAATCAAAATTACTAAACATCTAATTGAGGGGTTTTAGGGTTTTGATTCTTAGACCTCCTAAACAAAGGTAGAAATGACAGCCAGATGGATAAGCGGTTTGCAAAGATGCTAAAGAATACCATAGAGCATGGTGTTTTTTTAATAATTTTTATTAAATATTAAGCGATTCAATCGAGTAAATTTTAATTAGACTGTTAATCTTATGAAGAAGATGTAAACTAGAAGTTTAACAAGTTTAATAAGAATAAATAAGAGCCAAAACATTATAGATATATTAAAATGTATAAGTGCAATATATTATTTAGATAATATTTTATCTCTGTATAAGTTTTATTAAAATTAAAAATAAAGATAAGTAAAACATCTAAAAAGTTTTCCAATTGTTAATTCTAAAATAAAATTAATATTTAAGATGAAATGAATACAATCACTACATCCCAAATATATTAAAGTCCTGGCCAGGTAGAACTGTAAAAGAATCCATGTTTGATATTTAGTATTATAAAATTTATTTTTAACTTTCAAACATTTAAAACGTTCATAACAATTTATCTCTTAATTAGGTCGCCAGACAATTTTTAAAAACATTTTCCGGCTGAAAATTACTGATAAACATTGTCAGATGAACAATCAATTGTAAAAGTTGTTTTTCGTATCATTTAATTGTGATTATTTTTTAAATGAAATTCTTAAAATTATTAATAATAAAAAAACAAATTGTTTTGAGAATCTTTCAAATAGATTAAAGTTTGATTGATAAAACTTTCATAATAGAGAGATTATAAAAATTGATTAATTTAATGGAAAGAAGTAAAATTATATAGAACCTAAAGTGATAAATTAATCACTCTTTTTTTAAAGGGCTTATCATAAAAAAGTGATTTTTCTATTTTGATAATGAGATTCTTAAATATAATGCTATAAGCGATTATGATAATTTCCTGGCATGATTTTGATAAATAAAAATTTTAATTAAGTTCCCTGGTTTTTAAATTATTTAATTTTTTTCATAAAAAATTATACTTTCGGAACTAATACAGTCATTTGTTATTTATTAGATTAAATTCTTATTATAGTGTCAAAAAAAATTACTATCATATTTTAAGATTTCTTAGTTTAAACATGCTATGATTTCCATATTTTTTTTAGCAATATTAATTTGTTTAACTTATTTCTTAAATAATTAATTTATAAGTGAAAATTAGATAGATAATTTGGTATGGATATCATAAAGATCCTATTGTAAAATTTAACTGCAAAACTCACCCAATTTTTATACTATATTTTTCAATAAATGTTACTCACCATAACTAACTAAATTTATAAACAATGATCAAGTCCATAAAAATAAGCAATTATTTTTCGTAATCCATACATTAACAATTTCCAATGCACAAAAAAATGAAATTGGTGTTTTCCTTGTTTTCTTCAATATAAATTAACAATCTATATCTTTAAATTATGAAATCAATTTTTTTAATGATTATTGCTCACATCTTTATTAACCAGTATTAACAATTTCACACACTTCAAGAAATACTATAATTTTAACATCCTTAAAAAGGGTGCTTACAAATTTATATTGGAAATTTTTTAATACTTAATTTATGTCAAACTTTGCATGCATATAATATTTGTTTAGTTTATTAATACTTTTTCAATAGATTAATATAAAAAAGATTAGAAGCAACACTGTATATAATAACAAAAAATATAATCTTAATTGTTTTAAAGTTATTTTACATTTCTTAAACAATAAAATCTTTTATCAATTGAATTTAATTACTAAAATGTCCTTAATAAATTTCCAAAAATAAATTTCTTAAACTTTATTTAGCATAATTGTAAAATTAATCTTAAATTTAAATATTTAATAATTTATTATTTAAATATTTTTAATATTTAGAGAGAAAGATATAAATAAAAAAAATTTATCATATTATATATCAATTATATAATTTAATATTTACCTCAATATATCTAGACATTATTTTATTTAAATTACTATAATTGCATATTAATATTTTATTAATTAATCTGGAAATATACATAATTTTATTTCGATAATAAATTTATTTAAAAGATTTAATTAATTAAATTTAAATGAAAAAAATAAAACCAAAATAGGTAAATTTATTTTTTGTGAGTTAGCTAAAATAGCATATTTTTGGTAAAATTATTAATTTAATCAACTTTGTACATTTCTTTTTAATTATATTAATTTATTTATATTTTTAGGTACTCTACCCGCATTTAAGCTGTTTTGCGGTAGAGTACCTTAATTATATTAATAATCAAAACATTTATTTTTAAATGCTTTGAATAAAAATGAAATAAAGTTTGTATAAAAAGTAATATGTAATATAATTATGAATAATAATAAATTTATAAATAAATATTATTGCATTAAAAATATTCAATCTTTAAGTCAAGTTGCTATATAAAGTAAAATTCTCAGTTTATTCAAATTATCTATATTTATTCTTTATTATATATTACTTTTTATAGAAAGATTATTTCACATATATTTAAAGCATTTAAAAATAATTTATTTCAAAATAATATAATTAAGGTACTCTACCTCAAAACAGCCTAAATGCGGTAGAGTACTTAAAAATATAATAAAATTAAAAGAAATGTACAAAGTTGACTTACTTATATTATTTACTCAAAATATGCTATTTTAGCTAAGTGCGTCAAATTGTTTTCTCAAGAACCATGAATATTAAAGAATATTCAGAGAAGAACGATATTTATGGAAATTGCAAGAAATGTCACAATAATAAAGTCTCATGCTT
>ARYC01010812.1:0-12722 GCA_000711775.1 Oxytricha trifallax
ATATTAAAAATTATTGACTTAGTTTCTTGCCTAGAAAGCTACCTCACTCTTGAAGATAAAATAGAGAAGAGCATTACTGATGACTAATATGCTTACATGATATATCCATTCAATTACTTCCTTGCTGATGACAAGTTCCAAATGGAATTTGCAAATGAGTATTATGCTCTTTAAAAGGCAAAGTTAAATGAGTGCAGGCATATCATCTAGCTTGATGCTATTTTACTTGGTAAAGATCATGTAGCCTTCAGGCTTCCTTTACTTGAAATGACTTATAGGGAATTCTTATCTGACAATAGATGTCAGAGATAAATTAGCTAGATAATATAGCAGATAGTTGAAGGGATTGGAGAGCTTCACAAGCTAGGGTATGTTCATAGAGACTTAAAGCCAGAGAATATCATGATGAACTTTCAGCCTCTTAGAGTTTATATTATTGACTTCAACAGAGCTCAAAGAGTGCAAGCCTCTGCATAAGGAAATGTATACGGCACTCCTGGATATTTCCCAGAGAGAGAGGATTGGAGAGATGGAGACACTTAATGGGATATCTGGGCTCTCACAGTAATAATAATAGAGAGCGACATGCCAAGAAACGATTACTTTAGCTGCAGGGTGAGAGATTCTAAGCAGAGAATCAAACAATATCTCGATAAAAATAAAATAAATGGAGGTCTCAGAGAACTTGCATACTCAACTATTATCAAGCCAAGCTAAGAGAATTAACAAACAATAGAAACAATCAAACATCAACTTAGAAAGATAAAATTCAGAGAACTGCCACATACTCTAAGCTTATGTTTGTGTGAAATATTTTAAAAACTCGCTTATTATACTCACTTAAAATACTAATATTTAGACATTAAACCCCTACATAAACCCTATTAAAACCCTAATAAAGTATGCACTAATAGTCTACTTTTATCAATCAAAAACTCAATCAAACTACTGAAAGGGTTTTGGGGTTTTGGAATGGGATAATTGGGGAACTGGTAATTATTCTGTGTTTTATTGCAGAGCAAAAGGTTTTAATAGTTTAATAAACACAAAGACTTTTCAATAGAATAACTTAACAACTGGTGCTTTATAATTAGAATGTAACTGTAAAAATATTGTAATAGGAAGATGCTTAAAAGTATCAACAAGCAATATACAAACAAAAAAATCATGTTTCATAAGATGCTTCTACAATGACTTAAAAATATGCTGCTACAAGTGTTCCAATTATGAATATCAATAATTCTACTGGTACTTATGGAAAAGTCCTAAATATTAAAATTGGTAATTTGACTTGTACTGTAGGAACAGAAAAATTTAATGGATTCAATAATATAACGTGCTTGGATCTAGAGCTTATCATTCAATACACATCTATACTTCTTAAGCTAAAATGCTCCTATTAGTGATATTCTACAATTAACGCATAAATGTGTAATATCTTCTTCTTGAACTAGCGGCTATAAAAATGGTATCTTTGATTAAATAATATAATTGGTAATTTGATAATTTATATGGGTGGTCCAAGTAGAGATTATATAGAGACATATTTCCTTTTGATACTAATTAAATTGAAGACATTGAATTTCTTAACTACATGTATAAATAAGAATATTTCGAAATTCTAGGTTTATATTAAGATTATCAATTTCGTTGAGTCAGATAAAAATCTGGAGTAATTTATAAAGACATACCAATATTGTAGAAATACATTTGAATTTGGAAAATTAATTATAAATTAATTTATTATAATTCAAATTAGTGGCAGTTAAAGTTGGCTAATCTAAACAATCTTGGGCTCAATCGATAGAGAATTCAAAATTTGCTGGACTTTATTATTGGCGGTACTTTTTTATCACATCCCTGGACCGAGATAACTTGAGTTTAATTAAACACCTCATAAATCATTTAATTATACCCTCACATTAAAGTGAAGTTATCTCGGTCCAGGGATGTGATAAAATAGAACCGCCAATAACAAAGTCCAGTTAATTTTGAATTCTGATTTATAATAAATAAATTTATAATTAATTTTCCAAATTCAAATGTATTTCTACAATAATATTAAGAAAATAGAACCAGGTGGAAGGAAGAATGTTAAACTTCAATAAGTTAAAGATGTATGTCTCATTTATCATTAAGTCGCAATTAAAAAATTTAAGCAATTACTCTAATAATAATCATCATTCAATTAAATCAAAGAATTTAAGCACTCTAAAAATTTAATGATTAATTTTATCAGTTATAGAGAATGAACAGATAAAAGCTAGAATTTTCCGTTGAGAGAACAGGTAGACATATTGATTTGGTAGCTTAAAATATGCTTGTTTTTGTGCCTGAATTTATAGATCTTAAAACTGCTATTCAAAAGGTTAAAATTGCGATTCTTCAAAAATATGATTCTAAGGAACTTTTAGCCTAAATATAATATATAATAAATGCTAGAATTAAAAGAATAGATTAAATAAGCAATTAAACATCATTTCGACCATAATAGTCATCACTGCGAATTTCATAATATATAAAGAAGATGTTGATAAAATAGATTAAATAGAGTACGTTCGCGGATAAAAGTGCTATAGCTATTAAATTCAATGAACTTTCTCCCATTCATTATTATCGATCTAAATAATAACTTTTTAAAGAATAATAGAAAGAATCTAAAATATTATTAATTATTCTAATCGTTAGGAAAAGGTTTAATATAATGATTTATTTTATAGCTTATAAAGTATGGCTCTTAAAAAAACAATAATAAATAAATAAATTATTATAATTCTTGGATATACAAGTCTATAGCGTGATTATTTTTTTAGATGTAAATAAATTGTAGAATTGTGGTTAAATATTTAACTTATAAAATTTGCATTAATGTTTAATACCAACAGTTAATACTGATAAAATATGCATCGTTTAATGTTTGATTTAAATAGAAATGGAGATTATCATCTTTTCATTAAATTAAAAACCATAAAAATGTAATTTCTATAAAATTGATGCAAGTCCTAAACAATAGTGTTTGTCATGTCAAATATATTATCATTCTTGTTATAATTAGTAAATATTGAAGATAGTGGTAATATTCCAAATCATTGTTGTAATTGTTACAAATATGAATATTTATTTAATTTTTTCTTTTTCTTTAAACCAAATGAAAGAGTACATATCTAAAATATTGTTGATAATTACTTTGTTTTTCTTTTGATGTAAACAAACCACACTTAGAGATAAATTCACTAAATCCAAGGTTTAAACTAGGATAATGCTTGAATAATTATTAACCGTCATTGAAGAAATTAAACAATAAAAATTCTACTTATTTGCTTAAAACACTTAAGATTAATAATCAAATATAGAAGAAAAGAAATAATTGTCTTCTTCATTTATTAATGATTTACTATAAATTCCAGACTGATAACTTATAATGATTATGACACGACAGTAACTATATTAATATTTTTCTCACATTAATTTTAACAAACCTAACATAAAACTAGTTTATTTAGGGAAATTCCCTGAAATAATGAACACATAGAAGAATCTTAATCTTCTGTCATAATAAAGTAGAATTCCACATGGCCTTATTCGAACTCAGAAATCAAATTACACACAGCTATAGATTTAATGAGAAATTCAATTAATTCAACAATTGAAATGAGAAGTTTTCTTAGAGGATTTGATGCTGAATAACCGGTTGGAATTAGAGATAAAAAATTAAAGCAATTTTAAATCCTGATATTATTGAAGAGAAGTTATCTTACATATAAAGGTGATATTATAAGAATTACTTATGAATGGTCCTTGAAATTACTAATAGGTGAGCGGTAAATGCTTAATTAAAATTTTCAATTAAATATGATGATGGGAGAATTAAATTCAAAGTTGTGTAAGCAAAAAATCTTTCTAAACTCGCTAAAAACAACTTTACATTTAGCACTTAAGATATTTGATGAGATGCTTATTATAGAGAAGATGCTGCGCTTGATTTTATAAGATAATTTATTGTTAAAAATGTTAAATAAAAAAAGTCAAATCTCAGGAATGTGTAATTCTAAAGCAGAAACAGTGAGAAAACTTAATCATTGTAAAATCACTGACCCACATCCAAGGAATAAGAATTGTGGATTTGATTACTTAAAAATATAAGGAATGACTCATGATAAATTGCTCAAAAATTTCTAAATAATTATTAACTATTCGTGAAAGAAATTAATTGCATATTTAAATAAGTCTTGATCAAGTCGATGATAATGGATAATTAAAATCTATTATTGCTAAAATATAATTGAATCGGGGATATTGAAAAATAAATAAATAACGATAAATATATGAATAAGTAGCTGCCACTAATTAGAGATGTGAATACATCAAATTTGTTTCTATGTACTTACGGTTACGTTTATGTGTCCATACCGCCAATGTTCTATATGTATACAGTGTCAACCTTTTTTGTGATCTCTTACTTGAATGATTTGACCTACTTGATCAACTTGGCCGTGACATTTTGGTGGTCAAACTCTGCAGACTAGATTATTTATTATAATTATTTAAATTTAATTTAACTTGACCATTTGACCAACTTGACCCATTTGACTTTTAATTATTTCTGGTCAAATCAGTATATTAGTTTTATTAATAATATTAGTGAATATTTAATGTATTATGCGAAAATTATTTAGCATTTAAATCTGAGTCTGAGCCTTCGTCCTATTGATCATGTTATTATCATTTTCATCTTCATTCCTCTATCATCTCGTTCAATTTTTTGCCGAATCTTTTTTCTTTTGAGTTATAGGAAGCCGTATCTTCTTCATCGAGTTTTGTCATATAGTATTTCACCAAGACAATAGCATCAAACAGCATACCATTAGTTTCGCACTTTTTGACATTGCTGATGTCTATAATATGGCATCTCGCCTCGAACGCTTCTCTGTCCATCTTATTTAGTCTCTTTTATGGCAAGGAACAAGTTGTGATGACTGCTACGCTATCTCGATACTTTTAAGTCACATCACTGTACTTAACCTCTGTAGAGAACCCGCTTCCCTCCAGAAGTCTTTTAATTTTGGAGACTCTTTCCTTGTTAAAGAAATGCTTATCATTCATCTAGTCCATCAACACAATCTATGGCTTAAACTTCACTGGAATTATATTTAGTTTGAAGTGAGAATACTCTTCCTGTATCACATCGCACACGAAGACTTGTTATAGCATTTTGACATTGATTGTCTTGCCATTTAAATAATATTTAATTATCTATATATATTCACTAATATTATTAATAAAACTAATTACTGATTTGACCAGAAATAATTAAAAGTCAAATGGGTCAAGTTGGTCAAATGGTCAAGTTAAATTAAATTTAAATAATTATAATAAATAATCTAGTCTGCAGAGTTTGACCACCAAAATGTCACGGCCAAGTTGATCAAGTAGGTCAAATCATTCAAGTAAGAGATCACAAAAAAGGTTGACACTGTATACATATAGAACATTGGCGGTATGGACACATAAACGTAACCGTAAGTACATAGAAACAAATTTGATGTATTCACATCTCTAATTAGTGGCAGCTACTTATTCATATATTTATCGTTATTTATTTATTTTTCAATATCCCCGATTCAATTATATTTTAGCAATAGTAAAACTCCAAGTGCTATTCCACATAAAAAAGATTGTTTATTCCATGAAAATAGATATTCCCAGTTATTATGTTTTTATCGTTAGATGCGAATCTAAAGAAGAACGAATGAAAAAATAAGCAAATACAAACAAATTAATTGGCACTTGCATTCTATGATATTGAAACTTTAATTTGATAAAGATGATGAATATTTAGCAGAAATTTATTATTCTTCATATTATCAAGCATTATTATCTAATATCAATAAAAATAAATTGATAAATTTAATATTGAAGAATATAAATTAAAATGGAAATTTCTTGAAGGTGAAAATGTGTGTGACGTAATGGTTGAAATTTTCTGTAAAATTTAAATTACAGAGAGATATAAATTCAAGTTTATATCATTTAATGTATCTATTTTCGATGATTACTTAATATTAAAGTAAGAAATTAAAAATGGCAAAAATATTCATGAAACATTATAATCCAAATAAATTGTTGGATTAGCATTTTCATTATATCTATATTGGGATTTAAAACAATATTGCTGTTTAAATTCTTGATACTCTTTGCTCTTGTCTCAATATCATCCAAAAAAATAATAGAATTTAATCATAAAGAAGTATTGAATTAATTTGAAGAATGCAAACTTTAATTATGGCCGACCTTCAATGAGCTGAGCTTGAAGAATATAACAAATTTGATGTTCTTTTATTATATACTCTCTTATAGAAATTCCAATGTTAAGTAAAATAATTAACAAAAGCCGATGTATTAGAATATTAAACTATTGGAACTCATTCATTTAATCTTTGTTTTGCTTAATGGGATGATTATTATAAGAACTTCATTAATGAATTAGATGATTTGTTCATTAGAGAATGTTTAATTGCTGGTTGTTGTTAAGTTATGGGTAAAACATATGAAGGTTAGAAATATGTTTATATAACATAATAATTATTGTCAGTAGCAGATGTTGTCTCCTTTTGTCCATATGTTGTGATGAATAAAGATAATTATTACACATGTGGTTCTTATCTTTATGTGGCAAGAAATAAAAATAAATTGGATTTCTATCATATTAAACTTTAATAAAGATAAGATTTGCCTGATGTAAAAACCAAAAAACAGATTTTGAACATTCTGAAACACTGCTTGATTAGAATTAAAATAAAGAATATGAAACCTATTGTGCTTCCTCTGATCTAGATGTTCTTGAAAATATAGGCATTAATTTATTATTAAAATTCTTGAATTTGATGTAAAATTAACTGGTACTCAAATATTTAAATCTTTATTACCATTTGAATTAGAAAAATGGAATAAAATGCATTTAAATAAATTATATGCTCCAGCTGGAGTTGAACTATACAATTAGGCAATGAGAGAAACTTGTAAAATTTATCTTAAATCATTGTTAAATCAAGTTATTCAAAGAAATTTCGATAATGCACCCAAAATTATTAGATCAAGAAAAGCGTTACATATAAATTCTTAAATGAATGTAAGAAAGGTTCTGCGTCGATCCATGATGCTAGAGCTGAATTTGCCATTAGTAACGGAAAAAAGCAATATTATAAATAATACTATTTAAAGAAAGCTAATCCATCATATTGAAGAGTTTAAATTTATGCCCATGCAAGAAAGCATATGCATTGTAATATATAATGAGTTTGAAACTTAATATACAGATACTGGTAGTGCCTTATAACTTCATCTATAAGAAGAAAGACTTAGAAGCAATCGTCCTGAGCTACATGAAGACATATATTATTATTGATGATATGTAATTTTAAGTAAAACATTTAGGAATTTAGATTTTGAATTAAACTAATGCAGATGAAACTATTTTAATTGGACTCAGATGTTATTTCGTTGGGATAAGAAAAGTTTGATATGTATCCAAGCTTAAATGTGTTTCATTCAAAAACAAAGGTTGTAAATTCGCTCCTGATTGCCAAGAGTTATCTTCAATTAATAAAAATGTTTTGAATAAATTAATAGGACATTAAAGAATAATTAAATATATTTCTTTGAGTAGCTTATGAATAATTAATTGTTAAATCAATTAAAGGTAAAAATGAGAAATTTGGTAATGCTATGAGACATATTATAAAATAAATATCTGTCGCTGATTAAGAAACATATTAATTACTTAAATTTGACAATTTAGTGGAGGACATTTGATAATCTAATAAATCATATTACAATATCTTATTTTAACGGCATTTGTTTATATTACTGCTCGAGTGGAGATATTCGCAGTAACTCTATATTTTTTTCATTAATTAATTTTTATTTAAACAGATAATACACAAAAGATGAATAACTAAATAACTATGGAAGTTTGTATTTGCTGTTAGAAATAATATACAATGAATTTAGAAAAACATCAAGGATAATTTAGATTTATATGTCCTGTTTGATCAAATAAATTTAAAGATAACAAAGATGATTTAATTTAGTTGGTATAAGATTTTGAATAACTACAGAGTATAATATCTTAAAGTAATTGTTCAATTCATTTCTTGAAATGAATAATATTTATTTTTAATTTAAAAATATTTGAATTAAAGATGTACAGAAAATCATAAGAAGCCAATACCAATTAATAGAAACTCTTTCAACTCAGATCCAATGCTATATTTATTGGATTCAATAAAAATAAATATTATAAACTAAATGATGCTTAAAGATGGATGATTAATAATATTATAGGCTAAAAGATTAATAGATGGGACGACGAACAAAGTGTACTCACCCTGTGAGTTACTGAGTTTGTCTAATATTTGTTAAGGTTGGATAATCGTCCTTAATACACTGGATTATGCTTAGTAAAGACTCTCGAGGTCTTCCTGTAGGCTTTCCTGCTTTCTAATTTGATAAGGGCCATTTTTCCCCATCAAAAGGAAAAACTGGTCAGATACTGGTCACAATTCAGATTCTGTTCAGGCTTAGCCTGATGAATAAGATACAAGTGATGTTAGCGAGTCAAGTCGAACACAAGAGCATGATGTGAGAGCGTCCTGGCAGAAGTGAAACTATCTGTGTGAGTTAACACTCATATAATTATTATACTTGGAGAGCCGCCCTTGAGCTCTTGATGTGAGTTAATTATTATTATTATTATTATTATTATTATAATATTATAGGCTAGGCTTGCTTATTATATCGATGATGAAAATTCGAAAGGTGAAGATGCTAAAGTTTTCAATTTCGAAGCATCACAAATATATAAATTTCAAATTAAAGAAATAAAATTGATTATAAATATGGGTAAGATTGCTATATTATTTCACGGAATACTAAATTAAATATGAAAAGAAAACAAGGAACATATTAAAAAGGTAGATAAGTATTGCTTGTTATTGAATCGCAAATGCATTAAATTTTTTATACCTACTTCAAAAACTAATTCGACATATAAATTAACGAAAATAAATGCGATTTTCGTTTAATATATTGAACGCTTATGATATAACACCAGCGATAAGCTTTACAAGTTGCTAAGCTCAAAGAGAGAATTATCTGCTCAGATTGCTGTTGACAGAGTAAATGAATTCAAAATAAGCAACTATATGACATAAAATAGCTTGTCAACAAAGTAGACAAAAAGTTACATTTATTAAACTATATAATTAAACTCTTATAATGTTTGGATTTCTTAGTCCTTTGTTTGGATAATGGCACCTAGCGGGGACAGATATATTATTTTTTATACTAAATTTAATATATCTTATAAATATAAGAAACATTAAAATATTTATTATATCTGAATAGATAGAGCAAAAAGGTTACTAATAATATATTTAAGTAGAGCAAAGAGTCTATTACAAAGTTTAACTCTTCTGACTTTATAATTAAAATAACTTAAGTAAAATAGATAAGAGAAGATATATATATAATTTACAAATATCATATTAATTAAAAATTGAATATTTATTTATTTTAGCTAAACTTATTCTAATTTAAAGTAATTGTAAAGATAAGCTATAATATAGGCTCTATATACTAAGTAAAAAACTATTAAATATATTATAGATCTATCTATTCATATTAAATAAATTATTTTAATATTTAAGAAAATTATAAGATACCATGGAGAAAAAAAGATATATATGTCGCCAAGGGGGCTTTACCCAAGTGGTTTATGACTCGTATGGAACATAAATATAAAAAGACAATAGTGCTACCTTTACTGAAAGTATAATCAGTAAAAGTTATGAAAAAGGTTTGTCATTAAACTTCCTTTTGACCAAGGAAAAAGCCTTAAGGCCAGAAGACCTTCCAATTCCTAGCATAAGCTTCAACAATTTACTTTCTAATTTTGTAACTACCACTCTAATCTCTCAATAAGTTTAATTAACATGCTCAATGAAATGATCTCTTCAAGAGATATGAAATATGTTTGTTAACTATCTTTTATTTGAAAAAGGAAAAGGCCTAAAGGCAGGAAGATATTCTAATTCCTAGAGCAAAGATTCAAAATAATACCATCATCATTTTGTAACCATCATTCTAATTGCTCAATTACCTTATTTAACATGCTATTTGAAATTATCTTTTCATGAAAAATCAAAATTATTTGTCTTTCAACTCCTTTATGAAAAAGGAAAAATCCTTAAAGAAAGAGACCTTCCAATTCCAAGAGCTAAGCCACTAAATCTTACAATCTAAATTTTATAATCATTATTCTAATTTCTTAATTCCCTAATTTAACAAGCTCAATGATGTGATCTCTTCATAACATATGAAAAACGTTTGTTATTGAACTTGAATTTAACTAAAGTAAAATTTATAATGTCATAAAAATCTTCCAATTCCTAGTGCTTTTCTCAAAATCTTAACTTTTAAATTTTGTTACCATTATTCTAATTGCTAAATTAGCTTATTAAACATGCTCAAAGAAGTGATCTATTAAAGAGATATAAAGAAGGTTGTCATTCATATTGAAATTAACTAAGTTAAAATTCTAAAGTCATTACTAACTTCTTATTTCAAATGGTAAGCCTCAAAATTTTACCATCATAATTTTGAAACCATAACTCTTATTCCTAAAAAAATCTAAATTAACATACTCAATAAAGTGATCTCTTCAAGTGATATGAAAAACAATTGCAATTCAATTTAAAATTAATCAATGAAAAAGGAAAAAAACCAGATGACCTTACAATTCCTTCGTCTCATGAATTTCCGTGACCCTCTCCCGCTGCCATGAAAACCCTAAAAATCGATGTTTAACACACTCACTCATCAATTTCTATAATAAAACTTAATATGGCTGTATCTTTGCGCGCTTTGAAGATAAATTAATTCTGATTTTATATTCGTGTTCAGCGAGGTCAAAATGACCAGAATTGATATTTTCGGGAGTTTTTGGGAAATATAAATTGCAAGTTGAGTTTTGCCGGGGAAAGGTTCGGCTCCTGGGCCAAATTTTAAAAATCAAAAAATGGACAAATTGACCCCCCTATAACTTTTGAAAATGACTATATATTTGGTGTTCCAGTGTCACACTCTTGATCAGGAGCCCAAATTTAGTGGATTTGCTTAATTCCAGGTCATCTCATGAATTTCCGTGACCCTCTCCCGCTGCCTTGAAAACCCTAAAAATCGATGTTTAACACACTCACTCATCAATTCCTATAATAAAACTTAATATGACTGTATCTTTGCGCGCTTTGAAGATAAATTAATTCTGATATTATATTCGTGTTCAGCGAGGTCAAAATGCAGAATTGATATCTTCGGGAGTTTTTGGGAAATATAAATTGCAAGTTGAGTTTTGCCGGGGAAAGGTTCGGCTCCTGGGCCAAATTTTAAA
Organism: Oxytricha trifallax; assembly: GCA_000711775.1. Taxonomy (NCBI): domain Eukaryota; phylum Ciliophora; class Spirotrichea; order Sporadotrichida; family Oxytrichidae; genus Oxytricha; species Oxytricha trifallax. The sequence goes on from ARYC01010812.1 coordinate 11,450, forward strand.
AATCAAAAAATGGACAAATTGACCCCCCTATAACTCTTGAAAATGACTATATATTTGGTGTTCCAATGTCACACTCTTGATCAGGAGCCCAAATTTAGTGGATTTGCTTAATTCCAGGTCAACTCATGAATTTCCGTGACCCTCTCCCGCTGCCATGAAAACCCTAAAAATCGATGTTTAACACAACCACTCATCAATTCCTATAATAAAACTTAATATGGCTGTATCTTTGCGCGCTTTGAAGATAAATTAATTCTGATTTTATATTCGTGTTCAGCGAGATCAAAATGACCAGAATTGATATTTTCAGGAGATATTGGGAAATATAAATTGCAAGTTGAGTTTTGCCGGGGAAAGGTTCGGCTCCTGGGCCAAATTGTAAAAATCAAAAAATGGACAAATTGACCCCCATATAACTTTTGAAAATGACTATATATTTGGTGTTCCAGTGTCACACTCTTGATCAGGAGCCCAAATTTAGTGGATTTTCTTAATTTCAGGTCATCTCATGAATTTCCGTGACCCTCTCCCGCTGCCTTGAAAACCCTAAAAATTGATGTTTAACACAATCACTCATCAATTTCTATAATAAAACTTAATATGGCTGTATCTTTGCGCGCTTTGAAGATAAATTAATTCTGATTTTATATTCGTGTTCAGCGAGGTCTAAATGACCAGAATTGATATCTTCGGGAGTTTTTGGGAAATATAAATTGCAAGTTGAGTTTTGCCGGGGAAAGGTTCGGCTCCTGGGCCAAATTTTTAAAATCTAAAAATGGACAAATTGACCCCCCTATAACTTTTGAAAATGACTATATATTTGGTGTTCCAGTATCACACTCTTGATCAGGAGCTCAATTTTAGTGTATTTGCTTAATTCCAGGTTATCTCATGTATTTCCGTGACCCTCTCCCGCTGCCATGAAAACCCTAAAAATCGATGTTTAACATACTCACTCATCAGTTCTTATAATAAAAACTTAATATGTCTGTATCTTTGCGCGCTTTGAAGATAAATTAATTCTGATTTTATATTCGTGTTCAGCGAGGTCAAAATGACCAGAATTGATATTTTCGGGAGTTTTTAAGAAATAAAAATTGCAAGTTGAGTTTTGCCGGGGAAAGGTTCGGCTCCTGGGCAAAATTTTAAAAATCAAAAACTGGACAAATTGACCCCCCTATAACTTATGAAAATGACTATATATTTGGTGTTCCAGTGTCACACTCTTGTTCAGGAGCCCAGATTTAGTGGATTTGCTTAATTCCAGGTCATC
>ARYC01010814.1:0-13242 GCA_000711775.1 Oxytricha trifallax
ATGATTATAAAATACTTGTTAGACATGTATTTTTAGTTGCTTCATTAACATTATATCTTAAAACTGGTCATTTCATTATTTAAAATCTCATGAAGTGTTGAAAAGTAATATTTTGATTCCGCATGCTTTAAAGATTAGACTATAAATTTTAAGAAGAATAAATAATTCAGACCTTTCTAGACTATTTATGGGCTGTAGTCCTAGCTTGCTATATAAATGTCCGAGATTAAAAGCCTGTTTAATCATATTAAGTTGGTTATATTAGTAAATTATTATTTATTTTAATTATGAAATAATTAAAAATTAATAGAGTATTTTAAAAATAAACTGAAAGAGACTCAGTTAATTACTTATAGATTATTTGAATTGCAAATCCTTAAATCTTTATTTTTAAATATAGATAAAATCAGTTTTTCTGTCAATGAGTTTAAAAAGAATCTATAAGTTGTATTAAATTTATTCATTATCAGTTTAAATTAATAAAACCTATTTTGGGAAATAAAGCAAATTATATGGGAAATGTTATATTTTATAAATTTTATAATAGTAATTAATACTTACAAATGATATTTATAGAATTCTTTATCAATTAAATAAGGCAAGTTGTATATTTAAAATATATCATGGTATACTTGATTTTATTTTACATATATATTACTCAAACTTAATAAGCAAATCAGTATATATTTTACCATTTCCTATATTTAACCAGACTCAGAAATTTCAATTATTTCCAGAGGTTATCTTAGTATTTTTATTATAATGCTTAATAAATAATAAAAAAATTTAGCAAAATACTATTTTTAATTAATAATTAATAATAATAATTTGTGAATATTTTTTATTAAAACCAGTTAATATTTTAATTTTATAAAAAGTTAAATACCTACACTAAGTATAATAGTAAAACTGAAAAGATTTGCAAATTAGTTTTTAAATGCACAAATATATTGAATAAATTTTACATTTAAACCTTATTAAGTGATTAATTATGTTGGTATTAATATATAAATCGTCAAAACTGTCGAATAAGAATATTTTAAAAGTGATATAGACATTTGATTCAGATTAACTAACTGAATTTTGCATTTTCAATCATTTAAAACTTAAATAAATAGCGATTACCAAACGAGGAAATATTAAAAGAATAGTTCAGAGGAAATGACGCAATTACAATAACAATCGATCATAAAAATTTAAATTTAAGTACTCTTATTGATAAATCATATAACAGAATAAATTTATCGTTAATTCAAATTTATACCCTTAAATGGGTCTAATGTCACAAAGTGTGATCTATGAATATAAAAAGTTATATTCATTCTTTTACTTTATAAATAATAGTAAGCCGCCATAATTATACTATTTTCCTTAAAATTACTGATTCAACTTATATTTACAATATGTCCTCAACAAAAATTAGCAATTTTCCACTGAGATATAATTAGTGTTTTTTATTTGCGATGTTTCATATATTTGTTATTAACAACTATTTCTATCAGATTATCAAGAATTAAAAATTATGCAGTAAATATAAGTTATATATATATATATTTCTCTTCTAAATGAAATCTTATTTAGAAAAATAATGAATAAAATAATATAAAAATTGTATATTTAGTTAAACAAACTTTACAAATAATTATATAAGTAATGACTCTTAATATTTCCATTTTATCTTATAATACAACAATTTAAATTTACATTAATCTATATTAGCTTTTACATTAAAATTGTATCATATTTCCTAATGTTTTGAATTTAATATATATTAGAAAATATCTTTATATTGGTGAGACCATTTAAGTTAATTAATTTAAAATTGGCTAATAATATGATAAAATAAATTTGTATATATATATAGTCTTGCCATTAAATACTTTTATGTATTTCGTGATACTACTTTTGAGTAAGATTTAAATATTTACTTGATATGATTGATTAATCAAGATTTTAGTCATAGTATTATAAAATAAATTTTCTAAATAAATATTTAAAACCGCACTCTATCCCAACGATACATAGATTAGAGATAGAGTGCGATGGAGTGTGATTAAATATATAAATTCAATAATCTTTAATATATGACATTTCATTTTATATAATTAACATATTAATTCAATAGATAAATAAATAGTTTATACATTCAATATTTTAATTGTTAAAGTTAAGAAAGCTTTAAAATTAATCAATGAAAAAGAGTAATATATTAGTTAACAATAATGTTTATAAATTAAATTGAATTAATATGTTGATTATATATAATGAAATGTCATATTTTAAAGATTATTGAATTTATATATTTAATCACACTCCATCGCACTCTAATTTTAATCTATGTATCGTTAGGGATAGAGTGCGGTTTTAAATATTTAATTAGGAAATTTATTATATAATACTATGACTAAAATCTTGATTAATCAATTATATCTCGGAAATATTTAAATTCTTACTCATTTAGAAACTTCTATGAGTAAAAATTGAATGAAAATCAAAAATTTGTTTACATAATTTAAAATTAATTTATAGCAATATATTCAACAATAAAATTTCGATATAGAATAATTAATGTTTAATAGTTGTTAAATTAGATTTAGAATTAAAATAATGAAAAGGCATAAAGTAAATTCCTGATTTTTCATTTTATTTTGAATTTTTAATCAATTTTATAATTTTTATGCAGACCGTCGTCCTATTACGCTCTCTTATCAAATTGCAAGGTAATTCATCTGGCTTTCAGTATTAGGCAATGATATTAATTCCTGCTTAAAAAATATTTGGGAAATGTACGAGAACGTTTGAATCCTTATTCCTACAAATTCCCCGCCGCTTCATAATACTACAATAATATTTATCAATCAATCATAAATATCCAAAGAGTTGTGATTTGTAAAACTAATCATAAATTTTTTTTCTAAGAATGTGAATGAAATAGTTGGAGTCTCAAAGAAATTATAAAAGTTCACTTAAATATAATTTTAGTGTGAAATTAATTAACCACAAATGACACTAATAATTGATTGAGCCATAATTCCATAAAATAATTGAGATGCTATTTATACCTTTGCCTGTTTTTTATTTGTGAAATATTATTGGTTTAGTAAGTGATTAGACTTTGCAAAATAACCTAATATCGCAATTTACAATATTGTCAAAGAAAATACCTTATTAACTTGCTATATTCATTTTTAAAAGATTATTTTACTTTATAATACCATACATTATAATTTTATAAATTTATTCATAATTACAAAAATTAAATACACTTATATTTTTTAGCATCAGCATAAAATTGGAGCTCTAATATGATTCCTTATAATTGAGTAGCTAACAATCACTTATATTCTCATTTCGTGGTTTCTAAAAACTATAATAATTGGTATCACTTAATTAGCATAACCATAATGTTTAATTGAGAAATAGTTGCAATACTTTACATATTACAGGCTAAAATATTTTAAACAAGTTAGCTATAAATAATCTTTTAAATTCATTAAATGAAATTTCAAATTTAACTGTAATTTAGAGAAGTGCAAATTTATAGTTTTATCTTTTCAAATAATATTTTTGATTTACTTTAAATTAATATAATATTAAACTTATTAAATAAAACACATCTATAAAAGTCTTTATGCAAAAATTGTACTTTATCTTCTTAACCTCCGTGATTATTACTCTTTAAAATGGTTAGCTTATAAATTAATAAAATCAAATTATAAATTTTATTAAGTATCAAAGTGGACAACACAAATTAACAGGTACAATATAAAAATTTAGAAAAAAGATTATTATAAAACGCCTAATTCTATTAGAATAGATATAAAGGAGAAAATAGAATAAAATGAAGAAAATGCTTACTAGTTGTTGATTGATGGAATTATGATAAATAAAAAAAAATTAGAAGATTAAGGACGGTTTAGTTAGTGTTCCTTAGAATACTTTTAATGGCGACGATGGAGGAGCATTTACAATAATACAATGTAAGTTGCAAAATATTTATCCATAAATTTATTATTTAAAGGTTCAGTCTGGTAAGAGTAGTGGTATTCGTAGACTGATACTTCATAAGAGGAGCTCAAGGACGAAGTAAAAATGGTTCTGACAAGACATATTTGAAGTGGTGAATGAAGAGATGATAAAGCAATTACATAATCCTTTTTACATTTTGTTTACAAATTATTCTAAGTTATATAAGTCAAATTGATCTAATCTTCTATTTTTCTTTTTATTTATCATAAACATTGTGATCTTGTTGGCCAAAAATTAATTTTAATTTGTAGACATGGTCTTCTTTTTACAGTTTAATGATACTAATAATGTTTTTTATATTTCTGGAATCAATTTAATATCTGATCAGTTAATAATAATTAATCTTTATAATATTTTAATTATTTCTAAATTATTACTAACGCCTTATTTCCAGTTTTAATATAATCATAGAGTTTTATAAATTTAATTAATATTGAGTAAATGAGTAATCTCAAATTTAAATTCAAAATACTTACTGATCAATACTAAAATCAAAACATCAATATTAGTAGTGATGTAGAAGTATTTGAATGAGTTGCTTGGAAATCTGTGTGACAGACTTAAAGTAAAAGCTTGCGAAAAAACCATATTGCACCTTATTCCACATCACTCTGTTTAAGATATGCATACGAAATAATAGCTTAAATAACGAGGAGTATTTCCCGCAGAGCTTGGAGAGATCAAGGGAGTTAGGGAAAACACTTAACAGGTTCTATCGCTTCCTATATAATTGTCTCTGTCCTTTAGCTTTGGTAACTTTGTTAATCTACCTGGTTAGAGAGGAAAATCCTTCTCTTCGGTTTCTATGTTTTTATCTACTCACTTTTAGATGCTGAGCATCACCTTCATCCTGCTCCTTATAACTTAAGAAATTGAACTCACGCCAGATAGCTAGTCTAATGAAGGTAAATCCTTATATTAAAGCCCTGTCGAATAGTGAAAAGTTGACATATTAAAAACAGCTGACTTGCACCTAATGCAATTAACCCAGGAATCACCTGCTTAATCTCAGCAAGCCTTAATGTAGCATAGAAACTCTATTAGAAAGTCTCAAGTAATATTAGTATCTCAACCAGCAATTAACTTTATAACTTTATAATCCTAACAATTATAAAATTATATATTAATATTTTTTTAAAAAATGGAAAAGAAAAATTTATACAACGATTCAATTTATCGATTATCCTTGTTTGGTTCAACAATTATTCCAATAATATTTGCAGTTCCTGTTTCCTGCTGTGTACATTTGATAAGTCTATTTAAATCAATATCACTCTTGACAACTGCAGTCGCAAATAAAAATAAACTTAGAAATGTTTATTATAACTTACAAATTTTTTAAGTTATATAGCATTAAACATTTTTCATATTATATTTAATATTAAATTTATATTATTTCATAATTTATTCTCAGAGTTGTACAAATTGTACTTTTAGTTGTCAACTAGATAAAATGTAGATTTTTCTGTTTTAAGAACATTTAGCAAATAAATTAATATTTTATATTCTTCTCTTTGTGGATGTTTTAAGAAATTAAAGTAAAATTTGTAAATAGATAAATTAAATAACTTTAAAAAGCTATATGAAATGAGAAATAAATAAGAAATGTTTGCAAAGATTTATTTAAAGATTGAGTTAATTAAAGTCAAACGATTATATATATTTAAGTAAAATCTCAGATTTAATATAGTAATTAAGTCATTCAAAAGTGAAATAAAAAAAAAACTAAATAAATATATCACTTTTAATAGTTAAACATATGCAGATGTATATCATTCAACTTTTCCTTAATATTTTTGAAATTTATAATATTTTAGTTTTTAATTATTTTCCTTACTATTTGATATTTAACTTTCATCTTTCTTTATATTTTATTCTCCAAAAGGATCTTGCTTTATTCCCTTTGGAACATATAGGGAACTTGTTTGATTTTATTGAATGATTTTAATGAACCTTTTCTATTAGTAGAGACACTTAGAACTCTGTTTTATATACAAGTGATATTTGAGTTGCTAAACAATTTTTAGAAATGATTGTACAGCAAACAATAATTATCAAGGATTTTCCTGTAACTTTGTAAAGAGATAGATGAATTAAAGCATAATTTTAATTTTGTATTAATATTGAAAATAAATAATAAATATAAAAAACTGAACCATAACTTTGTTCTGCTCGAACATGACTGTAACTTTAATCCTAGTGATTATAAACTTATTTGTTTATTATTAATTAGTCAAAAGCAGTTTAATAAATAAAGTAGATTTTTTACCTATAAAAGAAATATCAAAATCACTAAAACCTTTCAGAGATGTTCATCATTAAGTTACTGATACAATTGAAGACCAAAAACAAAGATGCATAAAATCATGAAACAAAATTTAATAAGAACTCACTTAATTATTTAATCTCATAAGAAACGCTAAAAGATCATGATGCTATCAAGGATAAGTTTTTCATTTGAATGCTTCCTGAGGCTAAATTTCATCTTCAAGCTCTTATCCACTTTTTATAAAATGAAATTTAATATAAAATTGGGCTTAAATGACAGGTTGCAACATAACTGAACTTAAAAAATAATTAAATAAATAGAAACTATAAAGAGTATTTTCAAATTAATCTAAATAAAGCAAATTAAATCTGATATTTTTTATTTAGATGAGACAATTTCAAGCCTCATTGGATAACTTATAGATAATATGTTAATAAATGCAGCGACTCTGTAACTTAAATACTCTTGTAGCAGTTACAATTATGTGTCCTAACCTTGGTTTGTAATGTCCTAGAATAAAAGCAAAGTAAAATAAAACAGAAAATATACTTTAAACATTCATGATATAACAATAAAGAAATAAGTGTCAAAATTAAACCATTTTCTTTACAGTTTCAGAGCCCGGCAAAATAATTTAATTGGATAGTTTGAAGAGAGAAAATGGATACTCAATGCTGCATATTCTTCTAAACACAATTGCATCGAAAAATTATGTTCTATGGGTATAAAAACATTATTATAAAGACTTAATTAAACTGCGTTAAACTGTCACACTCAAAACCTTTTTAAAATAGTGAAAGACTCAATATAAAAGATAGTGTTAATAGCCAACAATTTTGTAGAATTTTATTGATCCAAGACTTTAATATTACTTTTTACTTTAATTAAAGATAAAATTTAATTTAATTAAGTCTTAAGTATTATTATTATTATTTAAAGCTGTACGTAATTTAATACTGGGGCTTAAGCCAGCCAGTTTATATAATCAGATATTCATACTTTGACTTTTGGTGAATCAGTTTCCTTTTTCCGAGGGGAGTTAGCCCTATATGTACTCGGCTAGTTTCACACCGTGCACGTTCACCACTTGCCTACTTGTGAGGACTTATGCGGTATTTCGCTACTTCATACTTTTACCTGGTAACTTTCTCCATTTGCTTTTTATTCGAGTACTTTTAAGTTCAGGTAAAACCCCTTCTAAGCAAAGAATTATTGTATGGCTTGCTAAGGGGAAAACCCCGAATGATTCTCAACTAGGGTTTTCATTTGCAAGTTCTTGTCTCGCTCTTCTCCAGTAAATAGAGTCCAATCTGAGATACGAGTGGTCTTTCTCTTAACTCCTACCCTATCCTTAATGCACTTAACCCCAAGTTGCAAGGATAGGTATAGCACTCAGTTTTAATACGACATATATGATAATTGGTCGACGTTTTTATTGGCGTGGTCCTCTATACCTTGCCTGATGTATTCTGAGGAGGTTCTCAGATCAGGGACTTATTTCGTAAAATCCGAGTGCCTTCACGGTTTCAAACGGGGCACTGGAATTAGTCGGGCGTATATTACCAACTTACTAGTAGGTCGTAACCAAGTCTTAAGTTAATAAATAATATTAAAGCCTTTTTCCTGGTGGGCTTTCATTGCTGTGCTTTAATCTCAGAATGGCATGTTTAGTTCCCTTTTTTTATTCCTCTTCATAGTAAGAAAATTTGTATAAATTTCTATTTTTAGGATATTTTAATAATTGTAATTTATATTTTATCAATAAAAGTTCCTTTCCTTTAAGTTCTATAGAAATCATAAATATTTATGCATGATTACTAGAAAAATGTATTGTATACTAACTCTCTTTAAGTATTTATTAACTTATCTCAATAGCACCCCCTATTTGTTAATCTTCAGTTGGTGATTTCTTTAGGCTTTGCTGTGACACATATATTTATGTCATCCATTCATTTATAAGACTTTATAAGATTGCATAAAAATGTACTAATCATGGAAGTCTTTTGGAATATCGTATACTTGAAAAATAACCTATAGACATATAACTTCATTGACATAATTATATATGTTCATGTTCTGGATAATTTAGCATATTAACATAAACATGCACAGTTGTTGATTTTAGGTGCTCTGTTCTTGAAGGCGACACGCCTGATGAATCTCAAGCTTGTTTACTTGTAGTTAGGCAAGTGGTAACCAACTAAAAGTGTTAAAACATAATTATTTCGTGAATATTTAAGGTGGTTATATCATTCAGATTTGTTATTCAGACTCCCATCTAGAAATCCACTATTTATTTTCATCATATTTCCAAGTACATTTTGTGTTTATTCTTGTTTATTCTTTTTATATAATATAATTTAAATTGTATTAGCTTAATAATGTACTAAAACATTATAATGATTTAATATCAATTAAATTTGTATTTTATAAAATAATTAATATTATTAATTTTGAGCTTAAATTCTCATGATCTTATGATTGAATCTTATACTAAATTTAACTGATTTAATATGCAATAAAAATTAAACCCAAAATTGTTGTAAAATAACAAAAATATAATAACATACTAACTTTAATATTACAAAGTGCATTTTGAAGATTTCTTTGGAGTCATCCAACATTTCTAAACATTTTAATATCGATATAAATATAATATTTTGCTATTCATCGATTTTAAAAGCTATTACAAAATATTAAGATATTTGGTTTTAATGTTCACTTAGAACTAGTTTTTAAAACCTAATTATTTTTGTATGTTTTAAAAAATTTGTAATGTCTATGCAGCTATTAGGAAGACCTTATGGCGCATTAATATAATATAATACTTATATTAAAATAGTTAAATATATATATTATTTAAAAAAATTTAAATAAGCTTATTAAATAAAGTAATAACCTATAGATCTTAATATTAAATCAAAATAACTTTGTTTCTTGTTGATAAATTCAGGAATCTTGATACTGCATATGGAGTTAGTGATAATTGAATATTAGAATTATGTTTAAGTAAAAATAGACTCTAGAAATTCCTGTTGATCAGGTATAATAATACAATTTTTATCCACAAATAGTGGAAATAGCTATGCTTAAATGTAAGAATCATTATCAAGTGGTTGATCAAAAAAAATTGGTTAACTTTAAAGAACGTTTCCATTTTTGAAATCTTCATTTAGTCGTATTTTAGTCGTATTTAAGAGAAATTAAAAAATAATCAAGATTTATTGGAGATCTTAATTATAAAAACTTTCTCAACTCAAGGTAATGTAATGTTATCTTTATTGTGTGTATTAAATATAGGGTATTAAATTTTAATATTAAATATGGTATTTTTAAATAGATGTATATTACCCTTTCTTTTCTTCAAGCATCAAGACATGCAAGAGGACAGTCCACTGCCACTTACTTTGTTTTTGTGACAAGTGGTGCGTGCGCCTTAAGCGTACAGTTAGGCCAAGCACGTTTCATCGACGGTGCCAAGATGAGCCTCAAATTATGTTATTTTTTGCATTTTTGTCTTCTTCATCGTCTTCATCTTCGTCGTCTTCTTCACTCACACAATTAAGATAACATTTAACATAATATTATTATTATATATTATAATTTATGAGAAAAAAAATCTCACATAATCTTAAGGTTCCGACTCTATTGACGAAGTCGTAATCAAAATTTAAAATCATAGCAGAATTTCGAAATTTAAAATAAGAAACACATTATCTTTCATAAACGATAAGTGTATAGAAAAAAGAAAAGTTATTATTAAGTTGATGCTTCTAAGACTTGAATTGCTTTCAATATAAAAAAAAGCTTTTAAACACTTTATGCTTTCTAACTGTACAATATAATACTGCTTTAAAATTTAAAAGGCATCAAATTACACATAATAGAAGTCAAGAGAAATTTATCTAATTTAAAATAGGTAAAGATTACACGTTCCTCGTTTGAAGTTTAAGAAATAAGCTTAAAAAAGCATACGAATTTAAATTGCTGTATAATCTGAGTTCGCATGACTACAAATGCATTAAATAATAAAATTACTCTTAAATTGAAAGAAAAATATTAATTAACTATATTCAAGTTTAAAATAAATAGAAAAACAAAGACTTAATCTTGAATTATATCAAATTCAAGCTTTATGGCATAAATAAAGAAGTGTAATCTAAAAAATTAGATAATTCTAAATTTAATAAAAAATAGTTTAAGCAACATGATAGTTCTTTTTTACTATCATTACTCTTTTGTACATAAAAGGATTGGTTAATAAATTTTATTGTAGTTTTGTAGAGCACTGCACAGTTAGTGGGAAGTGGGGTTCAAACTATCTTGTACAAATGCCAAATATTTTTAAAGCAAGAATTAAAATATATTCTATGAGACTCCAACTATTTGAGGCTCAATTTCTTTTTTATTATGACTTCTACTATCGTCATAAACCTTGGACGTTCATATTTAAGTATTGTTGTCTAAAAATATTTTTATCATTGAAATGTGCAATTTAAATATTTTGCATATCTTTTCAAACTTTTATATTTAAACATTTGAAATTTATTCTTAAATATATTTAAATTTTTTTACGTTATAAGTATCAATTTATTAATCTATAATTTTATATTATTTATTTTAGGAGATGTTATGGTGAATTTATAAATTTTATTTTCCTATATTTAAGTGTTTTGATATTTGCTAATACACTTGATACACCCGAGAGCTATTATCATTTGATTAAGTTCTTAGGTCGGTGTAGTATGTCAAGGATAATTAAAGAGCAACCTTAATGTTATCAATTAATTTGACTTTTCATACGAGAATATAATTTTAATATATAGTAAAGTTAAGATCTGAGAATTGGAATAGATATTTTTGAAACTGGAATGTTAATTCACCAAAAATACAGACGACAATCTAATGGCTAAAAAAAGATGGAAGAAAAAGAATATGTAGATATGCATAAATAAAGTTTACAAAGTGAATTAATCCATGGCAGATAAAATTGTTTAATCTTACCATCGGTGTCAATTATGACATTGGGATGAGATTAGCATAAATATGTATTGGTTCCTCTAACTGGAAGATTGAGAACTCTAAGTTTAGAAAAGACCGGGACAGATCGAAAGTGTTGTCATTTCAGCAGGCTCTTAGTGAACTAATAAAAATAGCTAAAACTGGATAGTCATGAGAATTAAGAATAATTCTATGCAGCTGAAAGAATATATTAAGAGATTAAAAGTAGCAAACTTGTAGTAAGAGTTTGTTATAACAAAATTACTACAGCGTTGGTAAGATCAGCTTCAAAGTTGCGCTGGGGGCATAAAAATTTAAACAAATAGTTTTAGACCCTGAAGATTGTGGATTTTTACCTATATTTATATCAAATCACTTGGTGATAGAATTGGAAGGTAATCCAATATTATAGATATTTTTGCAAAGAATTAGATTAGCATGTAAAGTGCCTATATTTAACTTAAAATATGGCATAGAAATCAAGGAAGAATAGGAAGAAACAAACTTAGAAAGAAGCTCTTTTATATGAAAACTAAAGGAGATGGAGATTGTAGAAGAAGTAAATTATCTTATAAACTATGAGGGCAGCTGGGAAGAATTCATCGAGTTGAACCAGTAACAATCAGTGCTGGTGCAAAAATACGAGAGATATGAAAAAATTTTGAATGGAAGAGACAGCAAGAACCTGTAAGAGATGTAAAGCTGTATATTTAATAATAGCAAAAATGAGAAGCTCACTTAGTCTCCAAGTTGATATCGAAGCAATCATAAGGAATCTTGGTTAAGAAAGTTTAGAAAAATCAAAATTTAGGAGAAGAAGAGGTAAAAGAGATCAATCAGCTAGCTCATAATGCGGAATCAAAATATCAGGAATAAATTACGGAAAACCACGAGATAAAGCGTAACTCTTCTGATTAATAAAACTCAGTATCAACCATCTTTTAATATTTTTAATTTAAATTTACTTAAATCATTTACAACTACTAATACTATCGATCATAAATTATTCAAAATAAAAAACTTAATGAATTATCATTTTAATAACTATGAATTTTAAAAAAATCTGCTGTGTGAGACTTTAAATTAATAAGGTTTTAGAATAAGAGAACAATTATGGTTATTTCAACTACAATATAAATAATTTCAATTTAACACTGGTATATATATATATACTATTAGTTTTATAATTATAATTATTTTCAAACTGAAATTTATCTCACTTTAGGGCCTACTCAAATTAATTGTTTTGGAAAACATGAAAATTAATAATATAAGAGAATGTAATTGAAGTACCATAATATGCGCATTCTGTAAACATGTATAAAATGCAACTATAAATTTCATTTTTTATTATTAGATAATATTTAATAAAAATTATTTTAAATCAATTCAGTTTTTAACAAACATAAATTTCAATTTAAAACACTCAAAATTTCTTAAAATCGATATCAGAAGAGAAATTGCTACTGTAGACATGAAAAAAAAGTCAACTCTTGTTCTTAAGTTATTGACTTATTGATAACTTAAAGATAATTAAACATGGTCATCAAGATTATTTCTTCACTTGACAAAATGAATTCATAATATTTTATGTCAATTCCAAACAAATATTTTATGGTAACACACAAAAATTGGTTCATTGCCAAATTCTTAAAGAACTTATACTCCACAAATATCCATTAATAAACTACTTTTCATCTCCACATTTTAATTTATCTGATAACTCTATTTTAATAGTCCTTTGATGCTACCTCATCACGGAACAAAATGGATTCATAATGATTATTAAAATTCCTTTTTAATTAAAATAATTTCCATTCATTTGAGTTTTATTAATAATACATATTTATGTATAATTATTATCATGATTAAATTATGAATAAAAATGGTTATTAGTTTTAACTTGACAACAATTTATATATTAATATGAATTTATATTATAT
>ARYC01010815.1:0-16626 GCA_000711775.1 Oxytricha trifallax
CAAGTGTTAAATTATATAAATAATATCATACTATCCATAAACTCAAAACATTCATAAGATAAGCAAGGAATATAATAAAAGCACCAGTCTCAATAAATAATGAACTACCACTAACTAAATAAAATTACTTAAGTCGGCACCAAGGCTGACACTTCTTTAACAAACCCTGAGACCCCTAAATCCCTAAAAGTCATAGACATTAGAGATATTAATAACTACTAACCAAAAAGAATCAAGCTCAATACTCAAATAATTATAAAGAATGTCATCATTTAATATATGATATTTAAATTTACTGTGATTGATTCTTCAATAGTGAATATGGAAAAATTAAAGGTGAACAATAAATGGTGCCCAGTCTGCGATTCCAGAGACTGTATGGAAAACTAGTTTACACTCCTATTCAACGACTATGAAACACAGTTAGAACTAAAAGAACATATTCGATTCACAGTCTATGAGGATATTAGTTACTATGACTATACCTCAGAAATGAACTAGACCATAGAATAAACTCAATACTTCTATAGAGAAAGAGTTTACAGATAACAATGTAAAATCTTAGTTTGAACTAAAGATTATACTGAAGTGACAATCAGATAGAGATTGAACAGATCAGATGATATAAAAATTCAATATAAAATGGGCTTGTCTCTTACAAGCTATCATGCTTTATTAGATCGGGGGGTTCCCAGAGACCTTAGTGTGATCTAATTGTGATATTATTGATAAAATACCAAAGATCAGGAAATATTAATGTTTCTTAGAAATACAAACTGTAACAATTTAAGTATTTATCTTTTTAATAATATGCAATAAAATAAAAATAAACGAAAATAGAGAGACTTCTGATTTTATCATTATGATTTTTCAACTCAATGAATAAACACGATGATTTTATATCTTTTTATTTATGATTCTTTAAAATCATTTTATTTCAGCGAAGGTAATTGATGTTTATTGTATTAGTAGTCCATTTTAAGGTTTACTCTTAAATATAGTTTTACTTTGATTTCCTGTTATTTATCAGAGATCTGCTCATTCATAGCACTAACTATTAAATATATTAGTTAACATAGAATATTATTAGTATTAATGTTCGCCTTACGATTAATATCATTCATTGAAGACTGGATCAACTTAAAAGCTAAACCACCACCATGGATAAATGATGCAAATTTAATGTTACTATCAAAAACAGATAGCACTACTCCAGTCATATAAAAAACTAGACCTATAGCAATGTCTTCAGCAGCAAGAAAACTACTAGAATCCACATGGATGAGATTGTTTGCAAATCACCTATGGAGCACTATACATGAAAGTTAAATCGGATTCAGACCGAATGCATAAATGGGATAAAACACGGCACAGCTAATACAAGACATATAATCAAGATAATACTAGAGAATATGGTTCATAGATATAGCCTCAGCCTTTCCCTCTCCACCTATGACGCTACTACTAGATGAAAATAGACAGGAGACGATAACTGTTCAAGCATTTGAACAAATAATTTAAAAGGGCTTGACCCTTATATATATTAACATATACTTGATCGGGGGTCCCCAGAGACCTCAATGTGATCTTATAATTATTATTAGTATTAATGTTCGATTTGTGCATAAATAGCATTTATATAAAGCATTTACATTCAATTCTCACTTGCATTAATTATGATATTCACATATGCCCTCTAAGTTTAGAGAGATTTAGATTTATTCTCACATTTTAAACTCATTTATCTTTTAATCTTAGCAATAGTAATCCAATTCTGTTATAATTTAAATACATGAATTTTATAATTTCAAAGATTTATGATCGCTATAATTAAACTTGTGATGAGCATTAGCTAAAGAACTAAAAACTTGAGAATAGTAAATTCTGGAGACTATTAAAATTCGTATTAGCATTCATTCTTTATGGTGAAAATTTTTTTGAAATTAAGGTGGTTGTATTAATTAGATTAAGAATTGAGAATGCTTTTATTTTAATAGTAAATAATACATTAAAATACTATTTAGTAATCTTAGAAGGAGGATTGATGAGCAAAAAGTAAGATTTTAATAAAACTGGGATTTTTAGAAAAGAATTGAATTTACATAATTTTAATTTATTTCCTCTTATTTGCTAGCTATTTTTGACTTAGTATCAGTAGAAGCAATTGAATCTCAGATTAGTGACAAAGGCATATTCATTTAAGATTTTTCAAAGATTATTCATTTGATGAAATCTAAGATTTATAATTATAAATTCTACAAGATTCGAAAGAACCTCTATGGAAATTCTAAAATCCTTAAGAGAATTCTCATATCTAAAAACACGTTTAAATATGAAAAGAATGAACAGGATTCTAAGCTATGACGATAAATATTCAATTAGAAATAACTTTATTATCTAATTTCAGATAATAGCTTGCGATAATAAATTGGTAAATCTCTCAGAGAACGCGCAATCTTGTTTCATAGACAATTACCAGAATCCAGGATTAGCTATTCTCAAATACTTAAGATTTATAGCAGGTTTGTGATCAAGTACAAAACTATAAAATTAGCTAAAAGGACTGATAGCATTAATTAAGCTAAACTACATAATCTTCTCTGCGAAATTAAAGCAAAGGTTTGCATGGAACAATCCTTGGGATCTAAGATCATCTTTGTAGATGAGGCAATATTCTCACTTCAGACTTAGTTAAAACGTTCATAGGCTGCAACATACAAGCATCCATTTGTCAAGGATCGGAGATCAGAGATGCAATCATATGCTCTAATCGGTGGCGTAGCTTAAGATCAGGGACTTGTCCATTTCAAGATTCACAAAAGATCAGTGCGTAACATAGAATTCATATCAAATTCCTAGGAGAGATAAAGTAGATGTTTCCATATCAGAGAATCGCAATTTTCATGGATAATCTTTCGGTGCATAGAAGTAGAGCAACACGATCCTGTCTTGATGAGCTTGGATTAATCCCAATCTTCAATGTTTCGTATTCACCTTAATTTAATGGGATTGAAAGCACATTCTTCACGATAAAGCAGAATTACAAAAAGAAGATTCTCAGGAGATTGGCTGAGAATGAACGGATGAACCAAAAGGAATGTATAAGTATGTCTATTTGTTAAGTTAGAAAAATTGTGATATAAAATTAAGTTAAATAAGGGTTGGAGCTTATACTTAGGATTTAATGATTTAAATAAATTAACATTATTCAGTTTTAGTCCATCAAATTCTTTGTGGGGGTCCGCTCTTAAAAGTTTATGATTTGCAAAGATCCATCTGCTAATCTTTTGCGTTTTGTCAAATTCCTTGATTCTTCATTTATGAATGGGTTCTATCGAATCTGAACAGTCAATCTCTATCCTATTTCAAAGGATTTGTTTTAGAATTTTGCGGTTCCCCAATCTTGCTTTTCTACTTCATCAGGAAGATTCCTTTCCCAGGTTTTCCTAAAAGTGTTAATGTAAAGAATAGTCACTCGAGACAAACGGATTTTTAATTAATTAGTCGAACCAATCATTTGTAATCTTAATCCCATTTGCTTCCTCAGATTGTGTTCCTTCATTGAATCTAACTTGGTGAGCCATGATCTATCACGGATCTTAAGTATTCATTCTTTATTTTTTCCAGGATCGTATAGAAGAACATCCTCTCAGGAAGCTGTCCAGAGTTCATATCTAGATTAGGAAGGTACATACTGACTTGCTCATCTTTTATTACATTGGGATAAAGATTTTTCACAGACAGTTCTTAATAGTGTGGAATCTTATTCATTTATACCTTGTCAGATCTCAGGGCTCTTTTTTATCCACTTAGAATCGATCTCAAGAATGTGATCCGAGTTGCTTGATAAGGTAGCAAGAATAAATTCACTATTTTTAATGTTATTTAAAACTATAATCTTACAATGCACAGTCAAGTATTTGTAAAGATCCTCCTTCGATCTGAATATGCTAGTAAGTTCCACACTTTTGACTAATCTTGATTAGCTCAACTACTGCTCCTTATTAAATAGTTTAGGGTTTTTTTTTTAATTATTATTTATTCTGGGATTATTTAATTACATTCTCTGACAGAATGTGTTATAATTCTCTTATTCAATAGTTTTTATTAGATGATTAGGGAGTCTCTCATAGAACCTCAAAATTCTTGTTAAAATATTTTCAAGATTTGAAAAGTCATTCTTGACTAAATTACTTAATAATTTATTGAGGAGGATTTTCAATATTCCTGAATTTTAAGATTTGTTCCTAAATTTTTGACATTCTTTATTAATCTGAGAAGTTTAAGATTTAATTAAAAAATCTTATGATTTATAATAAATCTGAGAATATCATTCCTCTTTTATGATTTAAAGATTGTGGTTAAAACTTAATTATATTATTAAACTTTTAGTTAGTTGATTTAAAGGATATTAAATATGCTTAACTAAAAAATTAAATCCTTAAAAAGGGATAGCTCCCATCAAAACAGCTCATCTGAGGATGAGTCAAAGCAGAGATTCGCCTAACAAAATTCTAGAGATCAAAACTAACTTTAAGATAAATAAGATTATTTATAACTTACTCCTAGATAAAGGAAATCTAATTTGGCACTTGAAGCATCTGTTGAAAAAAAGCATGATTGCGATAGCTGCGGAAAATCTTTTGTCGCAAAGAGCAATCTTAATACGCATTTTCACGACTATCAACCTTCAAATCCTGGCTACCCGAAATCTCAAAAATCCTAAAAATAAAAATCGCAATGAACGTAATCCAGAAAAAACAATCGCCCAAGCGCGATCATGACTCAGACCAATCTTAGCATGAAAATAGTAAAATCATCATTTAGCCTAGAGAATTCCTTCAAAACAAATAACCTGTGAAGAGATAAAAACTATCTGAATAATAATAAAGTGATAACTTTAAATCACATTAATAACGAAACGAGATTTAAGAGAGAGGATCAAGTTACAATCTTGACTTCTTAAAATCCTTCAACTTGGAACAAAAGCTAATGATACCAATCTTTCATAGTCTCAGATCTATCGCATCAAATCCTAGTCCTATCGCAACAATGGGCACCCATTTTTACGGAACCCTCTCTTTTAAGCAAACCTACTACAGATTCTACAGCGAACTTAGATTCCTTGATGAGCAGCATTTGTAAATAAATCTCAGCAACGAGTTTGCTATTACCAAGAAAGCCAAGGAAATGGGATTCAAGAATGTAATAAATCTTGAGCACATAGTAAAGGGGAAAGATCACATTGAATTGGCCTACTAAGTCTTCGTCTACAACTATCATGATTTTCTCAGATTAAATTTCCACTCAAGAAAAGTCAAGCAGTTATGCTTCATGATCTTAAATGGTGTAAGTGAGCTTCACAGTATGGGATTCACTCATAGAATTTTAAATCCTAAGAATCTTGTCATAGATATAGATCCTCTTGAAATCAGGATTGTTAAATTTGAAAAAGCAATATTGCATTCCAATATAAGCTACTTCAACTTTACAGAAGACATTCCATTCATGCCTCTTTAAGGATAGTTTACAAAATGAGATCCCTTAATCGATCTCTATGATTGTGCATGCATAATAATATACACTTACATATCCAAAGACTTTTTCGTGAGCGTTGAATCCCAAGAGAAGCTGATCTTTCGTGCCAAGAAAATCAAAGATGATCCAAAATCCTAAAGAGCTCTAATTAAGATCATTGATTCTTTCATTCTTGAGAATGATCAGAGTCTTTGGATGAATCTTGAAAGTCTAATTGAGCAGACTTAAGAAATTGACTTCAGATCCTTTAAGCATCAGTGACCCAAGAGCTGAAATCTTAAAAGAAATATCTTAACTCTCAAGATCAAAGCACAATCTTAAACTCAAGGATTAGCTTAACTTTTAATTGCAGTAAAACATTAAACAGCCCCATAAAATAATTCTCAAATCATGACAATATTGACTCCCACAATTTCATTCCCTATTTATCTTCTAAACGATGTGATCTTATCAAATTTTCAAGCCCCTTATGCCCTTTCTATAGTTCATAAAATGTCCTGATAGAAAATTTACAGGACATTTGAGAGGACTTTTATAAATCTTAAACTCATTCATTCTTAAACTTATATAAAATCTCTAAAACTTTAGAGATCAAAATCCCTTGTTTATAATTCCTTATTACATAATAATCTTTAAGTATATTTTAAAATTACATTCTTAAATCATATGAGTTAATAAACTTCAATCTCTAACAAACCCCAATCTCTAAAATAAGACCAGATATTTTGATTTATAAATTAATTCCAATCACTTATAACAAATTCAGACAAATATACTTTGTTTTAAATCTTTATTTTGATCTTAAATTAATTCTTAATCTAATTAATACAACCACTTTAATTTCAAAAAGATTTCATCATGGGGATTCATCCTAACATTATGAAGCAAGAGCTTAATCAAGAACTGCCAAAACTGGAAAATACTCTCAAAAGAGTAAGGTACTGGACTTCAGAAGACATATTGGGAATTTAGATGTAGTTCAAAACCACAAGAAACAGATAAATACTACATTCAGTGAAGTAATCGGAAAAAGATTCATTACAAGCAAATTATCTTAGAATAAGGAGATTAACCAAGTTGTTCACCCAGAGGACAGTGGCGTGATAGTAATACTGATCTTGAACCATTTAGCATTAGAGCTACAATAGCAGCCTGTATTTCAGATATTTAACAAAAATTGGCTATACATGCAAAGATTTATTTAATGTTTAATCTTAAGTTAAGATATGTCAAAATGGAAAAAAAGGTAGATCTATTATAGCTGTTAAGAAAAAGGAGATAGATTGAAACACTGAGAAGAAAGCCAGTCTATGTTGCGACTTATAGACTAAAGTTTTACTCAGAGATTATGAACCAACATTCTCAAATCAAATTTATGCATGGGATGATTTAGTTTAGAATATCATTCCGAAATTCGTATTAAAGAGAGAAAGTACTAGGCAAGAGGCGAATTTAGCGATGTAAAAGAAGAACTTGAGTAGTTCAAATGGTATCTATCGAATGAAGAGTCAAGAATATCTCAAAGAATTCAAAATAAAAAAGGATAAAAGAAAACCAAAGAAGAACGCTATATGATAATAAAAGTATCTACATGCCTTGAAAAAGGAGAGTTATTCGACGTAGTCAATTGAAATAATTACGCAAAAAAGAGAGAGAATCAGAGAAGCAATAAGGAGAGGGACTAAAGAAAGGGGACATTGGCTATAGGGAGAGTAATGAATTATAATGATTTTAACTGCTTGTTATTTTTCATTTTTATTCTACTACTTTCTCACTTACCTAAGTGATTTACTAACTAACTAGTTTTATTAAAAAATTTTCTCAATATATTTTAATGATTAAAAAGTTTTACTTTATTAAAAATGTAAATTTAAAATCTAAATAAGTTTAAAAGATTATATTTTAAATTTGAAGATACTTATAATTATCAAGATTTGCCAATATTAATTATGATTAATTTTAAAATATTTTTACTATTTAAATATGATATATCTTAAATTTATTAGCATTAACAAGTTTTATTTAATATTAATGTTCATAATTAGTTATAACATTGATTTTTAATATTCTTTTCATGTACTTTAATTATATTAATTGTTTCTTCTATTTGTAATTTCCTTTCAATCACAGTCACATCACTCTCCTCCAAAAATACAAGCACTCATTCATTTACTTTCAACTTTACATTTAATTTGCTCTTAAAATGATTATTAATTCTCCACTTTAATCTATAGAATATTTTATGTGATCCCATTCTGTTGAGATATCAATAGATTTAACTATACAGCTGTTATAAGTGGGCCGTGTATGTCGATGACAACTGTGCTTGTACTGGTATCGAAAGAGAGTGAGGACATTTGCTTAGGTGATCGTTAAGGAATGTAGATATTGCCAGTTGAAACCTAAATCAAACTAGAAAGCACTGTGTTTATAAAATATTTTGTATTTTTATTAAAGTATTCCCAATTAAATTATTTAGCAGACATTTTGAAATACATTTAAAATGGATATATAAGTGCTACTTTGAGATTAGTAAGTAGACAGAAACAAGATCCTCTAAGTAACTGTATTGAATGTTAAGCCTTACAGTTAAAATGTAACAGAGTGTTGCGCTACATGCTTATTGCATCTAAGGAAGCTTGTTGATTTGTATTTATGAAAATTGATTGATATTACTTTGTCATAAATTATATATAATATGATATATTTATTAACTAGATCTTGTAAATAATAATTGGGTAACTATAACATGAATCTTAAGACTAAGCGTGTGATTGGTAATTGCAACAGTTGGCAAAATGAATATATATTTCTTCTTAAATTAACAATCTAAAACAAGCTTTGAGTGTATTGTATGAAATATATATATAATCATTTATATATCTTTGAGTAATTTGGAGTATTTCCATGCCTTAAATCTTTAGTTTGAAAATAGTTGTTTCTTCAAAGAGCAATTAAGGAAAATTGCAAAGAAGCAAGCGTAGAACAAATACATGAATGTTTTATAGACTAGCTTAGGATATTTGTAAAACATATCTTTCAAATGTTCTCAATATTGTTTGAATTAATTTAAATTCATATTTATATTATAATTATTAGAAGCTTAATGTAACTTATTCTCTAAATTTTAATTATTTGTCTTATTCAATTGAATTAAACCAATATATTTTTCCACGGTGAAGAAATTGCAACACATAATGAACATAAACTTATACAATTCTTAGTCTTTAAGTTAATATATATTAATCACATTAATTATCAGACATTAGAAAGATTATTTTAAAAGAAAACACCTTTTCACAATAAACAATAAAGTTCAATCTAAAAATTACTATTTATTAGTAAGCTACTAATTACTCAAATATTAATTAATTATATATTACGGATTATTAACTTAGAAAGTTAATAGAAATTAGTCATGTACATGAGTCATAAAATCTAACAGAGTTTGAAATAAGTCATACTCAAGGATGCTAAAAGTAATAATTAACTCTCCTTTGAAGACATCGGATCGGACTAATAAAACAATAGTAAAAATTTATTTTGTAAATTCAGAGCTCTGCTAAGAAGCAGCTTCACCCTCATCAAATGTCAACTTTGACATCATCTAACTGTAAAGAAACAATCTTCATCCCACAATCATGAAAAACAATACAGACTTGATTCTAAATTTCAAGAAAATTATAGATGAAGTCATTATTAAAGAAACAAGTTTCTCTACTCTCGTTTAAAAATGTAGAGATACTTCAGACCTCATCCTTGACGGGTCCTAATCATTAACAAAGAAAGAACTTCAAAACTCACTAGTAAAGTGTATCAATGCCTACCAATCTCTCTTATATATGTTGTTTAAAATGATTCTCTAGATTCAGAAATACAATTAGATAGAGTAAATTGGTCATTTACAAGAGAAAACAATGGCCACGAAGAACAAAAACTTTGAATATCACTTCAGAGAGGAAAGATTCTAGGTCCTCGTCCATTAACTTGCTTTTACTATTAACTACCCCCTTAATCTTGTAGGAATCAACTTTAAAGGTACCTAACCTGGCAATGAATGTACTTGCAACCTAAAGGAGGACTAAAACAAAAAATTCGACATTTATCCTAATTAAAAAACCCTTAAATGCTTCAGCAAATCAGCATTTAACATATCTAGGAAGATGTCAAAATTAAAGAGGAAGACTAAGTCTAAATATACACGTCATTCATTAAAAGTCTATGTTGAAATTAATAGATTACGTATCACATTAGGAAAAGTCTGATCTGTATGCTTTCATTAGATCAGTTTAATCAAGAATTAAAGAATTATATTAAGAAAGTTTAACTTATTCACCTAAGCAATTATAAACTTTGATAATAATTTCAATTTAGATACCTTAGTATAGCCAAATATCAGATGGATGAAAGAATAATTATGAATTTCTCACTATAAAAAAATTAATAACTATAATGGTATTATGCAAAAACTAAAAGCAAATACTGGTATGAATTACTCATACAAGAGAAGGAGGATTTAAAATCTTTTCATACTGAAAATTTTACAAAAATTAATCTCAATGTTAAAAAGTCTACTTCAGTTAACACCATGATTATAATCTATATTGATCCAAAAAGATATGGATCCCAATAATTAAAACACTAAATATTCCCTAATATTCAACAACTTTCCTTGCTTAAGACTAAACCAAAAAGTATAGAATTGTGAGGCACTCATAAGGTTGAACTCAAGTTCATTAGAGATGTTGTGCTCAACTGGCACAAAGAGAAAGTGACGAATTACAAGTACTGGGAAGGAGTAACAAGATGGAAAAGAAGAGAAAACTAGACATCAAAAAAAGACAAAAAAGATATATTGAAAACCAGAATATTTAAGATGAAAAGGGATTGACCCTTTTTTATTATCATATATTTAAGATCGGGGTTCCCAGAGACTGCAGTGTGATCAAATTATTATTATTGTTAATTAATTATAAATCATCATCAATAAACAAAGGAGGTTGACCAATCAGAATGTGAAACGACAACAAATGGTGATCAATTTTTCTTAATTGTCTTTCATTTTATAGAATTTAAAGAAATTTTATAATGTTAAGACATATAAATTCATTCAACACCATGAATACAATATCTAGAGTAAATTTAATTAAACTGTAATTTCACATATTACGTTTGCAGGTTTAGAGTTTTTTTGAATGCTGGCTATAATAAATTTTAGATATCCTCTATTAGATAGTTGTTATTCCAGATAAATACCATTTCAAAGCTTGATCTTGGAGATACAAGCTTTAAGTTTAGGAATTTACTAAAGTTGCTTGGTTTCTCACAGGAGCCTTCAAATCTATTGGATTAAAAGTTATTCAAACTTATGAAATTAATTATAAATGGAATATATCGAAAAAGTTATTATAAAATAATTCTTCATTGGAAGTACAAATCCTTATCACTTAATGATCATCCATTTTCCTTACTACGACAATTAGACATAACAACTTTTACCCATTTATAAAGATAATGACCTGTTGTTTATATCTTTCTGCTTCTATATTGTTCCTCTATATTTAGCAAACTATCAAACTCTATCAAATCATTTAACTGTTTCTTTAATGTGGAATATCACTAAGCACATGCAAGTAGACTTTATAAAATTCATGATTAAATTCTTGACAGCCAATAATCTGCTATCATTACCAGACATAAACGATGCCTTTTAGTTATCTTTGGGCTTTTAAGACGTTGTCTGAAGAAACACCATTTCATGTGGAAGCTAGTGAATTATACAATTTAATTAAAACTATGGTAATAGCTTCAAATAATTATTAAATATAATAATTATATAAAAGGTGTACTATAAAGTGCTTATATGATAATTCAAGAAATAAACTCAAAATAGCTAGTAAAACTCATTCATAAGCCAGAGCAAACGGCACATTTGGAGATAACATTGTGAACGAAGGAAGAGATTCAAATGACAAAGGAGGCATTCATATACTATGATCAGACTATGTTAGGAGTCTTCAGGTTGTTTAGACTAACAAATATCAAAATAAAATGGTATTATTTAAATTAAACTTGAATTTAATTAATAATATTAAATTATATAAGATATAAGATTTAAGTTGTTCAAATAAACAAATTATTAATTTAAATTTTAAAGAATAATTAATGAATTCAAACACTTTTGCTAGAGTATGCTTTATATTTGAAGAGCGTTCAATTGATTTGAAGAAGAACTATGAAGTAGATACTTTCATCATTAGGAAGTGTATTTTGCAAATTCCTCCTATTTCTCTGCTTTATGTTAGTAAACTAGACAAAAATGTCATAGTGTTTGAGTCATCTTATTGTAAAAGTGAATTAAGATTTATTTATTAAAATAAAAGGGTCTTTAATAAAATGTATTCCTAATTATATCGAACTATGTTTTAAAATAGAAATAGAAAGACAATAAATACATAGAATAAACTTACTTATTTATAGTATTTATTTGCGTTTATTTCGTTGTTAGAAACCAACATTATAGTGATAAAAGTAATTATATTAATGCTAAAAACTGCTATAATGATAGTTAATGTGAACAATGTTAAAGTTATATATTTATGTCATTTTTTATTTTTATTTCGTTGTCCATTTATTGTTAAGAATAAATCTAATGAGAAGCAATTTACTAATGTTTTAACAGAATGTAAATATTTTGATACTCATATTTCACGTGCCAAAACATTAATTATTAAATATACAATGTAATACAAATAATCCTATGAGGGAAATTATGAATAGATTGAGGGAAGCTCTCGCCAAATTTCGAAATATAGAAAGTCTTTGCAATTATGGAATATAGATAGATAATATATAAATGTAAAATAATTGCACAATTATTATTAAACAGCGCTGTATAAATAGTGAAATGTCATTCTGTACTATTTAGACTTTCAGTTTGTCTTATCTTCTTTATCTTATCTAATCCCTCCTCCTCATTCAGATACTGTTCGTTGTCATCCGTTTAGTTTTAGCATCTTTTTTTTACTCAATCTCTGATCTTTTGAATCTTTTCTTGCTGTGCTCACCAATATCTTAAGTTCATTTCTAGGTGGAGTTTAGACTAACTTAGGTTTGCCAACTGCTGCATGCTGCGTCTTTTCCTCACATTATACTGTCCGCGTAAATAGGTATTCCTCTACTTCTGTTCCTTCCTCATTTTTATTACTCAATCTCCCCACTTTCATTTCACTGATTAGCTCCATTTGCATCTGAGCTCTGTTCTTCAGAACTAACTCGTCCCATATGTCGATCTGTGAGACATGTTCTTGTACTCATCCAACTTGTTAATTCCTTTCTAAAATTTATTATTAAATTTTCTCATTTTTATTTAATTTAATTTTGAATTTTTATTATAATTCTCTACATTTTGCTTTTTATACTTCATTTTTGTTAATTTATATTTAAAGATGTTCAGTTTTTTTATTCCTGATTATTATTTTAGTCTATTGCTTTTATCTGTTATATTATAACATAGTTTACTTTGAAGTGTATTTTATTATCTTCTAGAATCAGCAGTTGGTTTATAGTACTCTAATTCTGTCGACTAACCAGACAATTTTTGCAACAATTTCTATTTGGGTTTTGAAGTTTAGATCTATTAATCTTTGGAATATTTTGTTGATCTAGTTGGGTCCCCCGCTTCATATGGATTGAACTCACGAATGTTTTGTTTATATTACAGTAGTAGCTCATCCCGTAGCTTATAATAGTTCTAACTTAGTTTATTGCCATCATTGAGCCATTACTTTTTTTGTTAAGAATAGTTTTTTCCTGCAACTTTTCCTATATTTGGTTTTTTTATCTCTTTAGGTTTAATTTATCGATCTAAATTGTTCTTCACTTTCTTGATGCTCTTCAGGACTAATTTTTCTATTATTTCTCTAGTCCCACTCTCCTTAAGTTTTGTGATATTGCTAACTATTCCGTTAGAGATGTCTCTAGGAGTTTTAAATTTATTATCTTCAGAAAAATCTCTATCTTATATAATTCCTCTAGTTTCACACAACTTGTGGCTACTAACGGTGGGAATTTCTATATTATTAGTGATCTAATTTAAGAATTTATAGTTGTATCGCAAATCGTTGCTGGCAAAAATAAGTTTATTTTTATTTTATCCCATGTGTTTTTTTATAGTTCTTTTGTATCTAATTGTATGTTCATACCCAAGTATTTAACCTATTCCTCTTTCAATATTCCATTAATCTCTTTTACATCTTTGAATTCTTTCGAGTCAATCATAGACTCAGTCTTTTTTTAATTTAATCTCAGATTGTGAGTTTTTTTCTTTAACCTTGAAACATTCTAATATTTTTTAACATTTACTGTGTGTTATACATTAATGAGGATATAGTTTGCAAACGGTAGAAATTTCTCTTATTCTATTTATAATTTTAGTCCTATTTGGGAGTCGATGGCGTCTTCTAGGTAAATGATAAAATGCATAGGAGGAAGTCTGGCTTCCTTGTGAAACTCCTTTTTCTGCCTTAATTACATCTAACTCATAAATTATCTTGTTGTCCATGTATACTTTTTAATTCAATCTGCCCAATATTTGTCTTATTCAGATTTGATTCTTAGTTGAAGAATTTATAATAGTTTCACCTTCCAGATTCCCAGCTCTTACCCTTCTACCTTGATTCCTTAACGTGATCTAAAAAACTGATGAGATTTAGAGGAGTGTTTTTTTTATTTCTTTGAATATATTTTAGCAGCTTCCCTTTTCTAGCAACTCACTTTTCTATCCCTGCAGTTTGCTGACAATAACTGTTTCGATTATTTTGCTTAGATTTGAGTTTATTTCGAAAGTTTTAGTATTATTGACTTCAATGTATGATTCACTTTTTTTCTTGCCTAAAAGGATCAGCCTTCCTTCCTTCAAATATTTGGGGAACTCCCCACCCAAAATTCATCTTTTCTGCTATTTTCTTGCTAACTACCTTCTTGAGCTTATCTGTCTTCGCAAGCTTTTTATATCAAATCCTTCTTTTCCTTTTGCTTATTTGAAATTTTATTCTGCAAAGCTTTATACAACGTCAGATTCATTGCACTTTGCCCCACGTTTTTTCTGTGCTTGTCTCTCGTTCTGACTTCTTTCATCCTTAAAAATTTGGTTGTAATATTCCAGCATTACTTTCATGGTATGTTCTCCAGGCTGCATCAGTTCTTATCTTATAGTCAGGCCTTTTATTGGTTGCGCCTATTTTTGTTTTTTTGCTAGTCTTTTACCAGGTAGAAGAAACTTTTAAGGTCGTTTCTCCGCAAGCAATGCTCCATATCTCTAATTTTCTCTTTCAATTGCTCCTTTGTGTCTAAGTATATGCTATTGTTGTCTGTTATGTTATTCTTAACAGCCTATTGTGGTGATTGTTGGTATCAATTTTTTGTTTTTATTTGTTTCTTTTTTATCTTCAAAACATTTCCTAACTGGTTATTCTATATCTTCTGCTGTGAGCTTTTTACCTTCATCTATGAATGTTTTCCGACACTACTTTCTAACATCAAATATCCTTATCATTTTATTATACCTTCATTTGGGGGGGGAAAGTTTCCTGCACTCGTGATAGTTTCCTGCACTTTTTTTAGATGTAAAATTTCATAAATTTAACAATAAAATTTTTCTTACAACCCATAAATTATAAGATATTTTTTATATAATATAAGAACTTCATGAAAATAAAGTGTTATACATTATCTAATATTATATACCATTGAAAGAATAAATTAGAATTTTAACAATAATTGGATAAAATATATTTTGATATTCATTCAAAACCCCAAAACCCCTTAATGAGGTTTATAAGTGCTTTGATTTGTAGGGAATTTGTTAGGGGTTGGGGTTATTAATTAAATGCGTGACTAAAATTACAAGCTTTTGAGGTCTATTTATGATGAAGAGTAAATAGATTTAGTGTTTAAACTGCGTTATGGGATGTGATATGTATAGTGAATAACTCAAACCAGTACTGAACTATAAGTCTATTGCACTTCTCTTAAATCGTAGTCCCTCAACTGTTCGTTCTCACTGCTTGAAAGCTTTGTAATTAAAGCAATAAGAGCTGAATTCTTAGCCTAAGAGGAAGTCTAAGTTTCTATAGAAGCATATTGACTATCTTATTAATGAAAAAACTTTTGAAGTATTGGGCTCACTTCTCTCTCGACTAACGAGCTATTATGTTTCATCGCCAGTTCCCTGAGTTGAAGATCTCTGCATAGACTGTTGCAAACATTTATAAACGAAACGGTATCTCTTACAAAGGTGTAAATCGTATCAAGAGAGTCATTGATTTCACTCTGCCATTTTTACAACAACAACTTAAATTATATTTATAATTAAATGCAGAGAGCCTAATAGAATAATATTAAGTTTATTCATGCTGACGAGGCTGTGTTTACATTCAACACTTTCATCTAGAAGTCTTGGTATTAGAGGCATAGCAACATAGAAGTATATGACTAGAAAGTCAAGTATAAACAATGGCTATTCTTGGAGGAATTAGCGAGGATACTGGTTTAGAAACTTATCTTATTCATCCTCGCTCTATTAAGACAGAGTAGTATATAAATTCTTAGAACAGCTGAGAGAGAAGTACCCTGAATAAGAGATTATACTATTCGTTGATAATCTTTCTGTTCATAATACCAAAGAAACAAGGAAGAGTTATGAACAACTTAGAATAACGCCAGTGTTCAACGTACCTTACAGTCCATAGTTTAATGGAATGAGTTCTACTGGGGAATATTAAAAGGTCATTACAAGAAACTGCTGCTATATCACTTGATGCATGACATACCTATCGAAACAGTAGACTTTATTAAAAGCTCAGCGAAGAGAGTAGATAATTTGTTGGCTTAAAAGTGTGTTAAAGAAGGGAGAGTGAATGTATATAAATAAGTTTTGTAGTTAAGTTAATGAATATATAAGTCACATTTAAAATTCTTTTAGAGTGAGCTGGCTTCTCTTTCTTCTCTTCTGCTTCTTGCTTCCCTCCTCCTAAGTTTCTTCTCTTGCTGCCAGCTCCAGCATCTATGTTCATTGACTCTGGAGGC
>ARYC01010816.1:0-12781 GCA_000711775.1 Oxytricha trifallax
GGACGTAGCTCTCTACCTTCCATCAAAGCTACAGCTCTCTAATAAGTTGCCAGAGAGAAACTTCTTCTTTGGTGTTCTTGGAACTCTGAAACCTGAGGACTTAAATGAATTTTTTAAGAAGCTCACAAGATAGATACAATATCTCTCCTGAAGAAAAAGAGAAGCAAGGTATTATAATAAGTGATACCTGGCTGTAGGAACTTCAAAAGCAACTTTTCATTTCAAGTAAGCTTAGTCTTCTAACTTTATAGAAAAACCTGGCACTGCTATATACTTGATGAAAGACCACAGCAAATTAAACAGAGAAAATCTCAAGTAAAGCATGAATTGACTAAGAGTCTCTTCAAAGATTTATAAAAGCCAGACGAGATGAAATAGATGCAGGGGTTAGCACTAAGAGAAGAAACATGGGCCCAAGCAAGCCTTAAGAGGAAGAAAAGAAAGAGAAGCCAAATCACTTTACGGACAAATTTAATATGTGAACTTATTCATTCGTTTAAATCTAAAACTTATTTATAAACACAAAATCTCCCTTTCTTACGCACACTTAACCTTTCTCATCACTGACTCTTTTAGCAGCACTCTTAATAAAATCGAATGTATCTATCTTTAAATCATGCATCAGATGGTAGAGCAGCAATTTCTTATAATGACCTTTCAATAACCCCAATATAATTCAATTCCATTGAACTAAGGGCTGTAAGGAACATAAATACAGGTGTTATATTTAGCCTTTCATATTCTGTCCTTGAGTCTTTAGTTTTATGAACTGACAAGTTATCTACAAACAGAATAATCTCTTAGTCGGCGTACTTATCTCTGAGTTATTGCAAGAACTTAACATATTATTCAGTCTTTATAGAACGAGGGTAAATAATATGAGTCTTGATGCCACAATCTTCACTTATTCCACCAAGAATAGCATGAGTTTACACCTTATCTTTTTAGTCATAAACTTCTATAATACTATACCTTTTGTACCAAGACCTTGATATAAATGTATTGAATGTAAATACAGCTTCATCAGCGTGTATGAAATTTACATTGTGCTCTTAAGACCTCTGCATAATTGAATATATAGTTTAAATTACTCTTATAAAATGTAACATTAAAGTCAATCACTCTCTTAATGCGATTGACTGTCTTGTAAGATATTCCGTTCTTTTTATATATGATAGCTATCGATTAAGCAGATATGTAAAGCTCAGGAAATTGGCGATGAAACATCACAGCCCTCTAGGCCAGAGAGAAATGAGCCCAGTATTTAAGAGTCTTATCATTAATAAGATAGTCAATATGATCCTGCTAAAATTTTAAGGGTCTCTTAGGCTTAGAATTAAGATGCTATCTCTTTAAATTCAATGCTAACTGACAGAGAGACCTCACAGTTGCTGGAGATTTATGAAGGAGCCTTGCTATAGACGTATAATTCAGAACAGGCTTGAGTTATTCACTATATTCTCACATCCATATCGCAACTTAAACAATAAATCTATATACTCACTGTCATAAACTGACCCCAAACCTCGCATATACTCACTTAAATACTAATATTTAAACATTAAACCCCTACATAAACCCTATTAAAACCTTAATAAAGTATGCACTAATAGTCTACTTTTATCAATCAAAAACTCAATCAAACTACTGAAAGGGTTTTGGGGTTTGATTAGCAAGTAGCTAATTTTGGTTGATGAGCAAGCTGACTATTTATGCTCGATTATATATCAATCTCATTTACTTTAATGAACTTGATTACTTAATTACTTATAATATTTTACTGAAAAGATAGCGATGGGGTTTTGTGGTTTATCACCACATTAACTTATAACTAAATGTGATTAAATAATTGTGGATAAAAATAAATTGATATGGAAACTTATAAATTATAAAAAGTAATAAATTTAATTGCTTTTACAATAAGTAATTTATAAAAGAATTCAAAAAAGGATATTAATGCATCATGCCAATTAGTTATTGTTAAAAATAATTTTTTCAGTTAAAATTTAATAGAAAAATTTATACATATATTTAAAAACATAATATTATTTAAAAAAACATGTATTAGTAATTTTACTAAATATATTTATAAGTGAAACAGAAAAGAATATTTTTAATTTTAATTAAAACTATAAATATATAGTAGTAATTAATGAAAGTATAGATAATAATATTTTAAGATAGAGATTATTAAATATAATTTTACTATTATGATGTATTAAATTAATAATATAGATTAATTGTATATATATATAAATATATAATTAGAAAATTAAAAAAACAAAAAAATGATTGGAATATGTTTAAATAAACAATAAGGATAAAAAGAAGAAAAGTCTAATTCTTATTATAGGTGAATTTAAGATATAATATTATATTAATAATTCAAGGATATGAAAAAATGTAGAAAAAAGAAAATAATTTAGTGTTAAATAGTGGTCTTATAAAGTTGTTATGATTTTGAAAAAGTGGATTTATCTATTGTAAATTAATGTCAAATGATTGAAATCGCTCAATAGTTTTAAAAGATTCTAACTTAGAAAGCCAAATAGTTTATAATTATTTATCTTCGTGAGAAAGAATTTTCTAATAGTTCATTAATGCTAATGATTAAATTATTATATCATTATATGCCAAGATAATTTTGATAATTTACAAAGAGTTGATTTTTAATTTTAATTTTAATAGGTTAAAAGGGATTTTCATGATGTGTTATATTAATATATATTTATTTTTTTATTAGATTCTTGTTTACTTTTATATTAATATAAGAATTTTTATATCTTAATTTTATAAATTTAACATACTAAAATATTTATGAAATAAATTCATGTTTTTTTATTCTAATATTTTTTCTGCTTTTATTTTGCATTCCAGTATCTTATTAGATATTTAAACAAATTATATACAGAGTTATCTTATTTATACTTTAATCGTATTTTATTAATCATCTAATCAACTTTTTATTATTTTAAATTAATCAAATATATATCTTGCTTTTTTATTCCACTACTATTCACTATTTTATATTACTATATTGTATTGATTTTACTAATTAAAAGCATAATAAAATTAACATTATCTTTGTACTTTTTATCTTCATTACATTTTTAAAGATCAAGAAAATACTGATAACAATATCAGATAGATTTATTATTATTTAGTAAATACATATTTATATTATAGTTATTTATTTTTCTTTTTCATCAGTAAATTAGGAATTATTCTAGCCTTTTATAATGGATATAGAGTATGTGGTAAATCAATGCGGCGATAACTTGATATGCGACCAAACCTTATTGCTTATTGTTTTTTATTATAGCTATTATAGTTTTGTATTTAAATAATTTTACAAACAACTCACACTGCAATGTTTTATATTATTATTAAATACAGTTATTATTAAATTACTTAATAATTGTATAATCAGTCCACAAGTATACTATGCATACTTAATTATTCCCCCCCCCAAAGTAAATTGCTCTATTGTAATAAATTAGTTAACAATACTTACTTTATAAGCATCTAAATTGGAGAAGAAAACATCTTCATGATAATCTCATCAAAATGAAATTTTCTTGTTAAGATGCTATGTAAATGCAATTATAGTGTGAAGTAAAGCCAAGAATATTGATATAATATAAAACAATACACTTACATGAATAATTACAGATTTCTTATTAATTTATTGATGCTTTAGAAAAAGAAATTTTACATCTACTTTATTTAAAGTTATTAAATTAATAAAATATTTTATCAGGTATGCCTATTTGCTCTTAATGAATTTTAATATCTCAAAAATATTTTTTTATGTTTGTAAATAACATATATTTAAGGTCAATTAATGAGGCTTGCAGCTGATAAATTCCAAAAATCAAGAATTTGATAGTGATTGATAATACATCGCTTATTTATTCCAATTGTAGTAATAAATATAATTAAATTAAATTACATCATATCATAATAATTAATTTTAGAAGATAATATTTAAAATTATTAATTCAATTTTTTAACTTAAAATTCATATATTTAGTATAGAAGCATTATAATTAATTCATTTATATTACTAGAGATTCTTTTTGGTATATTATTCCATTTTAATACTAAACATAGGGTGTTAAAGTTAAACTGGGTTAATTTTTAAATCAATAATTTTAACAAATAAATAAAAATAGTATGCAAAAGATTCCTCCAAGATGAAACATCAGATGTTTTTACTACGTTCTAGAATCAAACTAGAGGGTAACATCTACAGAATCTACTATGAATCTTGTATAAACTATTTATACTTGGACTTAACTAACAGCAAACATATAAAAATACTCACACATCTAATAACCACTAGATACAATCCAAGTAATCAACCTATCAAGGTGAATGAACCAATCTAAAATCTATAATTAGCCTCATCCTTCTAAAGAAAATGCATTAATTATAATGGACATTATTTGGAAATGGTGTAATTAAATGAAATATTTTATAGTATGTTAAATTACCTATGATTTTCATCCTCCATCTTAATAGACAACAATATGAAATTCAAATTTTATATATTTTTATGGTAATATGAGTATTTGTTCAGGTTTAAGTTTGATAAATATATGAAAGGTAATAGTAACTTGCTAGAATTATGATTTAAAGGTTTAGAATACTGAGCTTATTAGCTACGTCCTTTTTGTAGTTTACTGCAGATATATCATCTATATTTCGAACAAGAAGTTAATTTCTGTTATCAGATTTGAATTATTTATTTATTACTAGGACAAATTATTAAAAATATGCATTATATTAACACATAATGTAGGAGTATTTAGATGATTGAGTTATATATTATTTAAAACTTACATTTTATTCGGCTTAGAATGCTATTATTATTGGATTACAGGAGTCATGATAATTTAAAAAATTTTCTATATTCATTGAAGCATTCCTCATAAATTATTCATTGATAAATATATCAACACTTTTCATCATTAAAAATATAAGGATACATTTTTAATCTCTATAAGTATAATAAATATCATCTTCTTTTAATTGCATCTATAGTTTTATTGTTAAATATTATGATTGTTCAAAATCTCCTAAAGATATTTTTAAGCAGTTAGATAGAGAGATGAAGTTTATGGACAATTATTCATGGGAAATTACTCAAAAGATAACGGAGATATTTCAGGTACCTAAAGATCCCCTTCAGACATTTTAGATCTTTATCTAGAAGTAGAAGAAATCTGGGACTGGGACACGGACGAGTGCGGCTTTATAAAACACTATTTGGGTACAAAAATTATACATGAATGGTAATTAATAAATCAGAATTTAATGATTTGGAAAGATAGATCACTATTGAGTCGGTATGATTTTACAATTATAGATCTATATATATTATTTATTAAATACGATTAAAATATGTCTGAAGATCTGCTCATGTGGGATGCTAACATAGTAGACTAGGAAATGTACGTCAACAGCACAAAAGCTGGTAACAAAAACCCACCAGAGACCACGCTAATACTGAACATCCAAGTTACCTACTCTTAGTTGTATAGGCTAGCCAAAGGGATGCCATCAATCAACAAACACAAACATAAGATTAAAAATATGTAGCATATCTGCACAAATCCTGTACCCAACTTCATATATACAAAAGAAGGATCAAAGAATGCGAAAACATCAGGCGAATGAACAATTGAAGCCAAATCAATTGAAGAATATTCGGATATCTAAGTAAGTCATTATTAATGATAATAAATTTTGATATTGTATAAATATCATTTTAAATTGACGGACTAATATGCTTAAATATAAATTGTGGGCTAGCTCGTCATAATCTATCAACTTTCATTTCATATAAATTACATTATTTTTAATTAATTAATTATTTATCTATTATGATTAGTGGTGATATAGCAGTTTTGAAATTCAATTATAATTAAAACTTGAAAATATAATTAACAATACTTTTTATTTAAAAGATTATTCAATTATAATAGTTAAGTTTTATTCACAAAATAAAGAATCAAGAAAATTAATAATAATATCTATATGACATATATTTTTAATTTTTTTGTTTATTTGAACATTCCTTACAATAGTAAGTAATATATTTAAATACCAGCTAAAGTATTAAATAATAAAAAAAATGAACAGGCATGAAATACACTCTTACTCACAAACCCGAATTTAGTAGATTTGTTTAATTCCAGCTCATCTCATGAATTCATATGATCCTCCTGCTGCTGCCTTGAAAACATTAAAATACTATGTTTAACATAATATACTCCCACATCAATTCTTATAACAAAATTATATTATCTACATCTCTGCGCATTTTGAAGATTTAATGATCATTCGCATTCAACGAGATTTAAATTACCAGAATCATTATTAATGGAATTTCTTCATTAAGACTAAAAATAATTATTTTATGCTTTATAAAAATTAATACATCATGATATTTATTGTAAGTCAATATCCAATACTGACCAGCTCAAATCCAATGTGCTCCTTAAGAAGCAGATTCATCAATAAATATCTTATTTAGGTAATAACAACTACTGTTAACTCAATTTTATATAAGTAAAAATATTTGAATTGAAATATTTGATAAAATCCCCAACATCAAGACTGACCGATGACTAAGTCATCATTTTCAGACAAAGAAAGAAATACAATGGAGGCAAAAGACTAAGAAGCCAAAGAAAAGACGAAAACAAAGAAGAAGAAATTTGGGAACAGAATCTTCTACAGAAGAAGCTAGGAAAGACTTGATCCTTAACATTAATTAACTTATTATTATCATTAAAATTATTGTTAATTTTTTCAAAAACTTATGAAAGATGATATACACCACAGTATTGCCAAAACTTTATAAGACTAATGGATATTTTATTGAATAAATAGCAAAGTCAATAATCTGGATCATCGGGAAAAAAGACAAAACAATTTTTCCAATACTAGCAAAATGCTTCATAAATTAAATGAAATCATCCATAATCCATTGCATTTTAAAATGAATTGGTTTTATTTTAATTATCAAACATAAATATTCTGCCATTGTAGAAATTAAATTGAGTAATAGTGAAGAAAATAAAAACAACTAATAATTTTTTGTCCTAAATTAAAAGAAATAATATCTAAATAAATAAGGTTAAACTAAAGTGATAGATTTTTCTGATTTTTAGTTTGTTAATTCTATTTTATAATTTTAATTGTTAGTTTGATAACATAAATAATAAGATTCCTTATGTTATTACAATCATTTTTTCCATATATTTTATAGGAAATAGAATCTATGAAATGCTTAAAATTCATAAAAATAAATTGAATCTATTTGAAGAAAAAAATTTAATAAAGAACAGAGGAAAATTAAATAATTTTATTCATTTTATATTTTCAAGATGATAAAAGTATAATTTGTAAAAGAATAAGGATGATATAATAAATCAGTAAAAATTTTATGCATTTAAAACAGTTTGATTTTATTGATAGTTTAGAAAATTAATTTAGTGCTAAATGTAAAACGTGCATAATAAAAATTATATAAAATCTAAATATTTTTTATCAAATTGATGTGCTAAATACTTAGTTATTTTGGTGCTATTACAACCAGCTATAAATGGCAACTTCACTTTTAAAGTTATCTGTTCCAGGATTATAGAAAATACACTGTCACTACCAAAGTCTCATCTGTGATGATGCGATTGAAACAGCAATAATAGCACGAAGTCCGGAAGGCATGGGGCAAAGCAAGTGGAATGTGCAGGCATAGACGTATTTAACATTTACTGTGACAACATTACAAGCATCAACATCACAAGGCTGTTAAAAGCTCCTAATGTCTTTGCATGGTCTAATAATCGTTCAACCATCTTTACCAATACTGACAATACTTGTGGCTCTTTGAGAAGTAAGAAGGTTAGTGATAGCAAATATCAAGAGTCCTTAATAATCTGAATTAGAAGAGCATGATGTAGAAACTTATAGTATAACTTAAGGACTGAAAATAATAATAATAGTAGATACTCTTATCTTCATTGCTTTCTTGCATAGAGTTAATAGAGTAAATGCTAATAGTTAATAACAACTAGATATTAAATCTTGCTCATGTATTCTTGAACTTGAACAAACTCACGAATGATTAAGAGATTTTTAGAAGCAAATGGCTAGCATATCTCTCTGCAATAGAGGGGGGTGGTGCTTGAATCATTTTACTTGGCCCCATGCTAAATCATAAAGCATATTATCGAATTCCTCAAGACAGAATGGGAATCCGCCAAGTTCCTCAGACTGCATGTGGGAAAAAGAACTGGTCACTAAAGTAAAGAGTAGAAGCCTCGAGAGATTCGCAAGTATATCGTCCAGGAGTTCAATTTCAAAGATACTATTACCTAGAATATGAGCTGAGGACGCTTTCTCAATGCCATAGAGTGGTAATCTAAAATATTAATGTTCACTTATTTATGCTCTTAAGACAATTTTCTGAGTAGAATATTCCATCTTTGTTGATATTTTGACTTGGAATTGAGTAGTACCCCTGGCAGCCCCCATTCGAATTTTCGCACATGACTTCATCAGCAAAACTTTTAACCAAAAATGCTGCACAGTATCAAGACCAGCCGTCAGCTTGATCAATGTCGCCTTTCTAAAAGGACATATGAAAGTAATAATACTAAGCTAATAAATTTTACTTATGCAATAAAGCAATCAATAAATAAATATAGTTGAATTTATATTTACAATTTCCAAATTATTTACATACTTTTAAAGTAAAATTGGAAAATGAAATTAGTTATCAATTATAAGAGTGAATAATATATTATCTGCATAAGTACAAGTTATAAATATTTTAAAGATTAAATGAAAAGAAATTGCTCTGAACATAAAATTTAAGGAATAATGCCTCTTAAATTACTTAATATATAAGTAATAGTAATTACGATCATAATATATTTATTTATTTTTAAAAATGTAATCATAAGATTAATTAACTGAATTTACATAGAGATCTTAAATAAAAATTTTAAATTATTCAAAAATTAATAAATCAATATAATAATATCTCTTTAAACTGCCAATAATAACGATTTGATAATGATAATGGTACTGTAATTTGATAGAAAAAATAACAATGTGGTTTTTTATATCATGTGATTCTTGAATTAAATATCATAATAAAACTTCATAAATTTTATTTCTTCAGTTTTTATATATTGCTATTAGCAAATAAAATATTGCAATTAAAGTTATCAAATATAAAAATTAGCTTATAATCAGTTAATTCTCCTATGTTATAAAAATTATAATTGATTTTCTTTTAATGTATAAATATTTTATTATA
The DNA here is from genome assembly GCA_000711775.1 of Oxytricha trifallax. Taxonomy (NCBI): domain Eukaryota; phylum Ciliophora; class Spirotrichea; order Sporadotrichida; family Oxytrichidae; genus Oxytricha; species Oxytricha trifallax. The sequence continues at coordinate 9,338 of ARYC01010816.1, forward strand.
TTTAATAAACTTGGCATTTAAGTTAGTTGATCTTGTAGTACTTTCAGTTTTCTTCCTTGATTTACTATTAATCATGATATATAATTATTTAAACTTATTATTTTAATTATTAATTATATACTAAAACTGCTAGTTTAATCCTTTCCATAGCTCATGTCTCTGTCTGTTCCAGCCGGTTACCAAAAGAAGTGAAATTATTTCATATGTTATTAGGTCTAGCGAAAACTTCAAAATTGAGCCTATCTGGGGCCATTTACTGAATGAAGTCATAAAGGAATTTAGTGAATTAAGAGTGAATTTTTTTTTGAAATACAAAATAGAGAGAAAAAGCATTAGTATAAGCTTTAGAGTTTTAGTCAAAATAGTATAAAAATCGTCAATAAAGAAATCCTTAAATACAAAGAAATATATATTATACTAACTTTACTCGTTTTTAACATTTCATATTAGAAATATTTGTAATTTATGAACGAATTTTAATTTATTATGAATTTTTGTATTTAAACATATTTATATTTGCAACTTAAGCCAATTATATATATATTAAAATTTTTAATTTACATCTTTAAGTACATTAATTAATATTAGAAAACTGAAATGAAGTTTGCTTTTTATTAAAATTAAGTTTAATTTATTCTTTTATATTAACATGAGTAATTTTAAAATAAATTTCTATGATAAGTATCAAATCTTAAAAAATAAATATTTTTAATGTATAAAATAAATTATTTTATTAAAATATTAAATAATGAATAAATTAACTTTAATTTTAGTAGAAAAGTAATTAAGTTTTAAATAAAAAATTAAAATAAAATTTATGAGATATTAATATATATATTTTAATAATATAAGAAATGGGCTCAAGTAGTAAAAATATAAAATTTACCACTTGAGCCCATATTTAATATAATGATATAAAATTCAAACAAATTTTTAATAAATATTTATAAATAATTATAATTATGTTTGGAGAATGATTTATTTATAATTTCCCTATGTATTTTAAGAATTTAAATATTTCAGATTTTTATCTTATTTTGACTGATTGTCTTAAAATAGTCATCATCTTCTTCATCATCGTTTTATTGATCTTTTCTTGTTCTTATTGAATTCATCAAAGATATTGGGCTTTAGTTGCTTAGCTCGCTGTAGTCAAAACCCGCTGTACTTCTAGTGCTACAGCTGCAACCTCAGCCACTTCTCGGTTTAAGAGCACTATATCAGGATTGCTGTGAGAAAGGGGCACTCCATTAAGTTTAGCCAAAGTTTAATTATTTTGAGATATTTAATAAATTAAATCATCCTGAGCTTTAATTAATAAATTTAAGACTAAAATTAATTAAGACATCTCTATTAAAATTTCTCTATAAATTAAACCTATTACTTTAATCACATTATGTTAAAGCATTAAAACTTAAAAAGTTTTAATCAGGATGATTTAATTTATTAAATATCTCAAAATAATTAAATTTTGGCTAAACTTAATGGAGTGCCCCTTTCTCACAGCAATCCTGATATAGTGCTCTTAAACCGAGAAGTGGCTGAGGTTGCAGCTGTAGCACTAGAAGTACAGCGGGTTTTGACTACAGCGAGCTAAGCAACTAAAGCCCAATATCTTTGATGAATTCAATAAGAACAAGAAAAGATCAATAAAACGATGATGAAGAAGATGATGACTATTTTAAGACAATCAGTCAAAATAAGATAAAAATCTGAAATATTTATATTCTTAAAATACATAGAAATTATAAATAAATCATTCTCCAAACATAATTATAATTATTAATTAGAAATTTGTTTGAATTTTATATTATTATATTAAATATGGGCTCAAGTGGTAAATTTTATATTTTTACTACTTGAGCCCATTTCTTATATTATTAAAATATTTATATTAATATCTCATAAATTTTATTTTAATTTTTTATTTAAAACTTAATTACTTTTCTACTTAAATTAAAGTAGATTTATTCATTATTTAATATTTTAATAAAATAATTTATTTTATACATTAAAAATATTTATTTTTTAAGATTTGATACTTATCATAGAAATTTATTTTAAAATTATCATGTTAATATATAGGAATAAATTAAACTTAATTTTAATAAAAAGCAAACTTCATTTCAGTTTCCTATTATTAATTAATGTACTTAAAGATGTAAATTAAAAAATTTAATATATATAATTGGCTTAAGTTGCAAAAATAAATATGTTTAAATACATAAATTCATAATAAAATAAAATTCGTTCATAAATTACAAACATTTCTAATATGAAATGTTAAAAACGAATAAAGTTAGTATAATATATATTTCTTTGTATTTAAGGATTTCTTTATTGATCGGTAATTTTTATAAACTATTGGACTTAATACTCTAATCTTATATCCAATTTTCTCTCTACTTTTGTATTTCAAAATAAAATTCACTCTTAATTCACTAAATTCTCTTTATATTTGCTAAGGCTATTCGGAGTGCTTTCCAACTTTAGAGAAGATGACATTATCGGTAACGTGGTACTTGAGCATGTCAGTCACGTATCCCTTCTTTCCTATAAGAAAGCTCTCGTTATTGTGAGCTGTGTACATGCCAGATCCTTTGTGTAATTTCTGATTTTTTGTGAGTTTAATCCACTCCCCTTTCTCAACTTCATCATAGTCGTGAATTTTCACAAATTATCTTGCTATATCTTTCTTTTGGTTCACAAACCACATTATGAGTATTCCTCTTTCTTGCACCAACTCTATAGGCATTTTGAGAATTTCCTCGTCAGAGACTGTTTCATAAGGAACTCCTTGTTTTATTCTATAGGCAGGGTCCATCAGAACAACTTCGTAAAGTTGTTAGTGTCTTTGCATAGCATCTTTAGCAATTAGTTCCCACATTTTATAATCTCTCACGTCTCCATGGAATATGACTGGTTCTCATATTATTTTGTAATTTGTTTAGTATACTTTCTATTGGATGGTTATAAGCCTATACCCATCTTAAATCTCTGTCTCAGCTTTTGCAGGACCTATTGGAAATTCCTGAGTACTACTGTCATCTCTCTTGAAGTCTTATACTTTATTTTTGATGGGTTTTTTTGCAAATTATTTCGTGTCTCTCACAATTAAATACCCTTCCCATAAACTTGTGACAGTTCTGGCTTTGCGTTCTTTTTGTTTTATTGCATTTATTGCTGTCTTATGGGCATCTCTATGATAATTAGATTGATGCACTTCCAGTGAATTTAAGCTCTCATGGTTGGTTGGTGGCTCACAGTAGTTGGCACAAGTATTATATAGAAGGCTTGATCTTCTATTCTTTCATTCTCTTTGGCATGAAGTAATAATATATAATTCTATCTGTAGTTATTTCTCTCTATAACTATTTTATCTTGTTTTTGATTTGAATATTTGAAAGAGTAAAAACTTAGGAGGCCACATTTTTTTTGAGTAGA
>ARYC01010818.1:0-11472 GCA_000711775.1 Oxytricha trifallax
ACTCGAGAGTATGGCTTAACAAGCCCCTGAGCGTAGAGGCAAAGGCAAGAAAGGCAAAAAGGGGAATAGAGCAGGAAATTTACAATTATAGTAAATAATGAATGCAATTATTATCTTTAATTTGTTTAATGGCAGTGGAAGTGTCAGCAGAGACAACATGTCACAAGATATGGATGAAGACAGTTTAGATAATGAAAGTGCAGTAGAAGGAGGACAGAGAGGTAAAGGAAAGGGAAAGAAGAAAAAGAAGAAGTTAAGAAGCAAGGAACCAGCCAGATGGATAGATATTAATTTAGAAGCTGATAAAAAGGTAACTTATAAATAATTGAACAAATTGTATAGTATTTCAATGTTATTGGAGATGAAACAGGCGTTGCATCACTTAATGAAGATGCAAAAGTTAACCTATAATTAAATCTAATCTTTATCTTCATTTCTGGATTTGTTTTTTATTGATTATAAACGACTACTCTTCGATTGAGATTATAGACCCAATAACTTAGTAACCCCTAAAAAACTTAAATTTAATGGTTGAAACTACACAATAACTCGAATCTATTCATATTTAATCACCAATGTTTGACCCTTAGTAATATTTACTCACTGTGCACAAAGATACAGATTCTGGTTTATTTCATGAGGGAATCAAAAATGTCAAGGCTATAATTTATAATTGAAATAATAAACAAATAGTAAAAGATTAAATTTCATCTTAAAAATGATTTTTATAAACTTCGTGACTAAACATCTCTAGCCACAAAGAAAGACTTGGTTGTAAATAACTATGGATAATTTCTAGCTGCTAAAATGACACTTGATGACATTGTTTTCAATTTAATTGAGAAATATAATCCCATTTTTATAAATTTGACATAAACAAGAAATTCTTGTCAACTCAGGAATCAAATGAATTCTTAGATGATTTAGAAGAAGCAATGAAATCTCTTAGAGTCAAAGCACAACTTAAACTTCGCCCTTTGGTTGAGAATTTAGAGAAGATCAATGATTGTGTAATGACTAATCAAGCAGTTAAGTAAATCATGTAATTGCTCAAGATCAACAGAATGATTCACCTAGCTGTTATTGAGGAAGATAAAATCAACAAGGGTATTGCCAAAATTATTGTGGGTTTACTTTTGCAAAAGATTCAATTATTATTAATTTGGAAATATCGAAATCATATAGAGGGAAAGAGGAGCCATTAATCGAGCACAAATGGAGCTACAATTAAGAAACTAGAAATCAAATAATCAAGGAAGCAACAATCAGAACTCGAATAATGGTAAGTTATAATTCTATGCAAATCATTATATTGTATAGTTCAATAAACAGACATAAGAGGAGAAGCACTAGAGAAAGTACTATACTAATTAGAGAGAACTTTCAAGAAAACTATAGAGAGAGTTGGCTAGAAAATAATCAGTTTGAGCACAGAATAAATATAGAGTTAGGGTCTTGAGTAGTACTAAGGTTACTTAGAGATACTATTTTCATTCATAGTATGTATATTCTAATTAAAATTCCTGAGTTATCAATCAATATGTAGGACAATATTTAAATTAATTATAATTGAAATTTAAAACAGCTAAAAATACTTCATAAAGCGTATATTCAAACACAAATATGTCAGAGAAGGGAAAGAAAAGTAATCTATTTAACATGATTATCAAAATTTGATAATAATATCATATCAATAGGTGATAAAGATAAGAAGAAATCTTCAAGCAAGGACAAGGATAAGAAAGTAGATAAGGATAAGGGCACTCCAAAGAAGAGTAGTGCTAGTGATAAAAAATCAGTCTCAAAAAGCAAGAAAGGATCACCAGCTGGTAAGTCAAATGGTATATTTCAAATTCATCCATTTAATTTGGAAAAAGATTTCTCATTTTAAAAATCTAAATATTTATTGAATGATCTGTGTAGCTTCAAAAGCTGATTTGAAATCAGAGTTGGGAAGTCAGCCAGATTTGTTATCAAACGCAGGTGGGAATGCAAACCCACAACCAATGGGACAATCAGGAGGTTAACCACCTGCTTTTGCAGGCATGGGAGGATACCCAGGAGGACCAGGAGGCATGCACGGTCTTGGAATGGGTTCTTAAGCCAATTTGTCATAATATGGTGGATTCTTTAATGGACTAGGAGGTCATGGTCATAATTAAGATCCAGAAGCCAAAAAGCACTGCTTCCTTCATCACCAATAACTCAGGTAAACTCTATCAATCTAGCAATTAATATTTCGTTAAATGATGAAGTTTATTTCTGTGACTCTTGTGAAGAATTAATTTGCTACGATTGTACAGTAATGGGTCCACACAATACTTAACTTCATAGAATTTCATCAATTGAGGAAGCTTTTAGATCTCGTTTCGATCATGTGAATCGTTCTATACATCACTCAGTAGTTCCCAAAAGAGCCCAATTAATTGCTTAGATAGTGAGATTAGATCACAGAATCGATGAGATTAAAACTGTCAAGGGAGTGATAGAGAAAGATATCAGAAATGAATATGGAGCTATTATGGAGAGACTTAGAAGCAGTGAAGGTGTTAAAATGGCAGTGCTACAGCATGACATCGCTGAAGTACAGAAAGACATTACCAGAATTGATGAGATTCTTATGACTCTGGAAGAAATTGCTGCAGGAGGTTAAGCACCGGCTCAACTATTATAAATTATTTATTCTTTTATGTTAACCTATGGCGCCTGATATCTTAAACTTTCTACATAAATACAGATAAATCAATGAAAACATCGAATATTCAGTAACCAAACAATTCAAAGTGGAAATCGATGTATATCCCAATGATTTGCCAAGAGAATTAGCTGAGAGAAGAGTGTTAATGGAGCACTACGAAGAACAGAGAAAGCTCTTAAAATTCAAGGATGATGTCATTTGGAAACTTTCATAGGAATTAAAGAAAAAATATGACTATTTCTAAGATGAATTTGATAAGGAGACCAGGCATGAAATGAACGAATGGGCTAGACTTGTTGATAGATATGCTGGTGAGCTTAAAAAATACGAATTAGTTTGCGCTTTCTGTGGGCAGCACTTGGCTGATTAAAATGTAAACAGTGAATGCTTAGAGAATACAATTCCCATGTCTAAGGATGGTAAAATGGGGTACCAAGCTTAACCTTCAAGATCAGCGGGAGGCTACTAAGCTTAATAATAACAAATGCCTGCAACAGACAGATCATAAGTCATGTATTATACTGATGAAGATCCTTCTGCCGAGGCATTTGGCAACAAGAGGCATTTCTTCGGCAAACCATCATTGAAGGGTTATAAGTAAAACCCATTCAGAACACAGACTGCAAGTTTGTTGAAGGAAGAAGTAATTCTCTAAAATCTTGAAGCTGCAGCAGTATTGAAAAAGATCTACGAAATGGATCATCACATGAAGATTGACTTAGATTCAAAGTTTAGACATCATGATCCCAATAACACTGGTATCATTAAGAAAGCCGATTTCGTAAATGTTATCTTTGAGAATGTAATTCTTCTATTTACTTCATTTTGATACGATAATATAATGTAAGAAGCATTCAAGCAAGTGAGTTGATGCAATTCATGAATCTCTTTACAACAAGTTTTGATGATGTGATTAACTATGATGACTTCTTAAAAGTTCTCTACAAATTTGGAGATATGCCTTTCCAGCAACCTTTTAACCAAAACTCATAAGACTACTCACCCAGTCACTTCCATTAACAACACTAGCTTTAATAAGAAACTCTGATGAGATCTTCAATTCCACAGCAAGATTTGGCTGCCTCAGGTGGGCATCATGAAGTCATGCAAAAACTCAGATAGACCTTTAAAACAAGGAACTTATTTATTATTTATTTTTATATACAGATTTAAATTTTTTATTTTAACATTAAATATTGGCAATATGTAAAATACTTATAAACTTAAATCTAAATAACAAAGGAAATAAGATAAGATGTATTATTATTATAACACACAATATATAATATAAATTGCTGAGAAATTTCATTATTAGAGTAAAACAATCGAAATATCTATTAAAATTATAAATCAAGGGCAAATATAAATATTAAAATTTTAATAAGTTATGAGAATTTAATTGGTATAGAAGATGAAGCCAGGGCAAAATGAAGTTGTTAGCAGGTTGAGAGCACAGTTGAAAGACTAGAACGTTGAAGACGTACTCAGGAAGTTCTCAAGAGACAACAAAGATCACATTTCTGAAGATGAATTGCTGATTGCCCTCAGCAAGCTTAACTCAATTTTGCAAAAATAATTAGGTTTTTATTATTTTAGTTATTTGTTAGATTGATATATTTTTGTTACTCAAATATCTACTTAGGTGATGTCAAGGAGCTTACTCAGGTACTTAAGGATGAGAAGGGTGGTGACAAAATCTCAATTGCTGAAACACTCCAACTTATTGGATAATGATAAAAGCTTATATAAACAACCAATGATTTAATTTTCAATTTTTAATTTTACTTTATAATTTAAGATGGATTAAATCTCATGTTTAATACATAAAAATGATAAGAGGAATTATCTCATATGAGTTTACTAGAATAATGTTTTTCTAGGATAAATTTAATCGCATTATTTTATGATCATTACTTAATTGGAAATTGTGGTTCATCATCAATATCTCTATTATAATTGTCAATACCTCCTATAAAACTTTCCTCAACCAAGCTCTACCTCTAGCTTTACAGCCTCAAACTTACTGAGATACTTTCTTGATCATTAGACTTCTCAGAAATATCAATCATCTCTCGCTTTTACTCAACCTATTCTTTTGTAAAACCCCGTTAGTCAATTAAGAATGAAGATTGGGGATTAAGAATAATAAAATTAAAATTAAATTATAATTGGCTGAAATTAATTATAATTAGCTAAAAACAAATATACGCACCCAGATTGGTTTATTTTATAGAGACAAATTCGAGCCAATGGTTTTAATAATTAGCCAAAACTTTAATAATTTACGCCAATAATAAATATATTTTAATCTTATTAATCTTATTCCACAATCTTCATTCTTAATTGACTAATGGGGTTTTATTATTTAAATTGTTTACTTTTTAGCTTAGTTTATTATTGCTAATGAGCAAAAGCTGCTAATTGCTGTTTTTAGGGGATAGCACCATATTTTATAATTATGATTTCTTAATGTGTACTTATTGTTTTTATTATTGCTAGTCTATGGTGGTTTTCAATTTTTATATGAGCTTATTTCTATCTAAATACTCTTATATGTTATCTTAGAAATTTTTAATGTCATCTCCTATATTTATAGTGTTAAAGCCATTTATGTTTGAGTTTAGTGGCTAATGAATGACTTAATTATTGAGATATTTTTCACTTTAAACTTTTTCTAATTACTGCTTCTATTGTTAAGTGATAACTTTTAATGCCAATTAGCTTCTATTAATTTTTATCTTTCTAGGTGTAAATTAGTGATTGTTCGATGCTATTTATTAAAATTTTTACTTTAATTGTCTTTCAGAGTCTGCATTATAATAATCTGGACTGTAATTTAGCAAGTATTCCAAATCCTTTTTTATAATTAATTAATAATTTAAATTAAGTTAATCCTTAATGATAAGCTTTTTGCCATCAAAGAACTCCAACTAGTTAATTAAATGATCGAAATTGTTATCTAGACTTCTGAGTAATTTCTCCCCTTATTTCCTAAATAATTCGATTATCTGATATTTATGTGGGTTGTTAACCTTCACTGCTGTAATAAAAAACTTTCTACAGAAAGGTTTTAATAACTTTGATGTTTGTAAAAAAATAAATTGAATGAAAATGGTTTTAAAGAAAGACTTACAATTTAGTTCTTGATAGTTCTACCAGCCACATTGCCATATTTCCAGGAATAACAAGCTATTTACTAATTAAAATCTTTCGTTTCTCTGGTAGATCCTTAACTTATTCAAACTTCTTTTTATATTCTCTGCTTGAATTTAAGTTATCTAAATATCGTGGTTATCTCTTGACCTATTGTTGTTCTTCAAACTATTCTAGTTATAATTAATAATTGTTTTCTTGGAAATCAAATTCTATTCGCTTATTGAAGTCTTATTTCTTTATAAATGGCAGTTGCTAAAGTGAACTTGAATGTTATTTCTTTGACTCATTTTTAATTTTTCTATCGCTTTAGTTCTATTTGACTATTCTTAATTAATATCCATCCTGAGTATCTTCAATGTCTTTATAATTATAAGCGTCTACACTTAGATATCTCTGATGATTTTGTTATTTAGACAGAGGATTTTCTCTATTTTTATATGAGACTCCCTCCAGACTACTGCGTTGTTTATTCAATCTCTCCAGCAACTTGAAATTGTCAGTCATTATGTTTTCCCATTTAGATTGCCTCAATTTCAGTTACTGATTTCTAAGTTGAGAATGATAGACTTAGTGTTTTTCTATTTCATTTTGTAATTGTCTCTTAATTTTACTTTCAGATAACATTATTTGCATTATTCTGGTGCCCATTCGCTTGTTCTCTGATTCTATTTCTTTTCTCTTCGATAAATTTAGTCATTAATTTATCTTATTTAAAAGAAAAATTCTAAAATTCAAAAAAAAGTTTAATGACCTATGCTTTTTCTATGGAGAAATGTCCTCATTTAATTAAAATTTCTGTGAATGCTCATCTAATATTTAATACTTTTTACTATTACTATTCCTAAGTTTCTTGGGGCTATCATACTAGAATTACCTCAAGTTTTAATCCTATCTTACTTGACTATTAGCATTAATAGTGTTTTACTCATTCAATTATTTATATTTATTGTATTGCTATTAATGTTACTTGAACTTGCTAAGACTTGGTGGTTCTGAATCGATATCAGGTAACTCCAATATATAGTCATCACTTTTTATTTTATCATAGTACTACTGTGTTTAATTCATGAATTCATGATCGTTAGATGTGTTAATATTGTTCTTGATATAGGTGCTTATAAACTTATTTTAATTGTTATTTTTGTCTATTTTAGGAGAAATGGTATAAAAAGTGTTAAATGGGAGATTGTGAGAATTTTGTTTTATGATATTTTTCTTGTTTATTTTCTGCTATATTTTAGGGAATAATGGCAATTGATATTCACTCATTTTACAAAATAGATTAATATTTATAAGGTATATTGATTTAAGATACTACAGCAATTTCATTTGAAATTAACTTCATTTGATAAACTTACGAAATAAGGAGTGAACTGATTGTTTTGATTGCTGTTTCTAGTAGTCTGAACCTAATTAGATCCATCTACCATGCATACTGATGCGTTATGAGATATAGTTGAAGCTTGATTTTATCTTTCTCTCAGGACTGGCTGAAATTACTTCATGCTTGAATTCTGATTGACAAATGACTTATTTGAATTTGAAGTATTTTGGAATCCGCAAATGCTTGTATTTTGAATACTCCCACTCATTACTTCTTACTATTGTAAAACATAAAGATTTCTCGATATATTTATATTTATCATATTTAGGCAATATTAAATGTTTCTAAAATGGAAAAATAGTTGCAATATTAATTTTTAGAGTTTAACTACTTCAATCCTTTATCGTGATTTTTACCAAGACCTTTGAAAACAGAATTATCTTCCTCTTTAATTGAGTCCATCTCTAATTTGAGATGAGTATTCAAGTTTATTTTATTGTGTTTTGTGGTCTAAGGTCCACTGCCGCCATACTTTTCTAAGCAATTAAACGAGTTATTGAGGTTTTATTTCTATTGCTATTATTAATTCAATCTAGGTGCAGATCTATCTTTATTCATGGTAGTATTTGCATTGGTAATATTTGGGACATAGCCTTGGCTCTCGATTTTAATAACATCTAATGCCAAATATGGCTGAAGAATATTCTGCATTGACAGACCCTCCTTGTATTTCTTAGTGGAGCAGTAATCGCTGCCGCTGGGTGTTAAACTTCCCTTGGCATTTGCACTCTCATATAAGAAAATGCCTTGATCTTTCTTTTTGTAGAAATTGCTATCGAATGACCTATCGTTTCTATCATTTCTTGAACTTGATCTATTCAGAGCTTCTGATACTCCGCCATTGAATGATGAATCAGACGCTTCAGATCTGCGCTTCCTGCTAAATAATTACTGTTCTGGTCTCTGAGATGAGGTGTTAGTAGAGGTGGTTAGAGTCTGACTGAAGATATTACAGGACCACTCCTTGAGCTTGGCTTCTTTTGCAACTGACATTTTCAGATAACTTATAAATAAAGGAATTGGATGGAATATGCTGTTTTGGCAAAATAAAGTTTATCTTATATATTATATTTGATTATTTATAATTAACAGGAATCTATTCGTTAAATTTTATTTCTTTGTTTATTGCACTCTATAATCAAAAATACAAATCAGTTTTAAGTGAAATAATTCATTAAGTAATTGATAAAATATTTAGGCATTTTAATATAGAGCATTAGATTTATTTATCTAATTTGATAATGAATTCTAGAATCATCTCAATCAGACTTTTAGCTATCTCTAATATATTGCTTCATCTGTTTTGTTATAATAAAAAGTATAAATGTATTAATATACAAATAATCATGCAGTTATAACATTGTTAAATCTTTAGAAATTGCTTGGTTTTCTGATATCAATTTCTTAATCTCTAAATTGTTCTCTAATTTGACTTAATTATAGAATTGCATGTATTTATTATCATAGATATCCTACTATTTTTATTTGTATTCTTGGTAAGACAATAGCATATTTGATATTTAGCCACTAGATTGTATAGTTTATATTTTTCTATCTTCATAAATTTAGGTTTTTTCTTATAAGTTTTGTTGCATAAGTTACATTTTTTTATCTTTTTCTTCAAGTGAATCAAATTAAACTGATGAGATATTTTAATTTTATTAATGAGAAATATTGGATTATATATCATGATTTTACTATGTTTCATATATAATTTATTGCTAATTTTAATTCTTCTCTGAGTCAATTCTAGTCTCTTAAATTGATGTTTATTTTTCTTGATTAAGTTTCTCTATTAATTTTTACTTATATTACTTCATTTTTAACATGATTTTGCTATATTTCGCGTATGATTCATCAGTTTTACCCTAATTTAATCTAGCAATTTCTTAAAGATACAGACTTGACTTCTATTGTTTAATTTAAATAAGTTGCTAAATTTTCAAAGTTTAGTTTTATAATTATATTTGAATTTAATCTTAATGTCTATTGAGATTTTTCTTATTTATTGTCATTGATTTTGATCTTCTATGACTTTTACTCTAGTTGTTTAGTATTTATTAAGTTTTATTTTGCCAAGAAGATTTTACAATGAATTCAAGTGGCATCCGAGAATTTTACTCGTTATTTCTGGAGTTATGATTATTACTTTAATATTCATTGATGTTTACAATTTTATTTTCATTTAAAGGAAAATTTTCTTAATTCACTAAGTTAATAATCGAGTTAGTCAAATTTTGCACTTCAATGTAATTAGTATTGCTTGATTAATCAAAATTAAAACAATTTCTCTATTGAGTAATTGATCCAGGTTATTCTTCATTTGAGGAAATGTATGTTGTCATTTTAATAATTAATTTATATTTAAATTACAAAATATCATCTAACAATTAATAATTTCATTCTATTTTATTAAATCAATCATATTATAATAGCCTTATAAGTTTCATCTTTCTCAATGGCTTCAATCTTAGCTCTAGTAATCTTCAAGTGTGGACTGATCATATGCCTATCCAACATGACTTCACTTTCAATTTGGACATTCTCCCCAGTGACACTTGTGTTTTGAATTCTGCACCACATTCCCACAGTGCATCTCCATCCAATGATGCTATCTTTAATCAACGAGTTGCCTTAAATGTTGCAGTCACTCATAATAGTTGAATTTTAGATCTTGCAACCTGGTCCTACAAAAGTTCGTGGTCCTATCACGACATGCGGACCTATCACAGATGAAGGGTGGACTAAAGCTGTATCATGAATGAGTACAGGTGGAATAATTTATGCGAACTGTTCCTAAAGATGCGATTAAGTCAAATAGGATTTCTATATGTGTGAGTATTAGTACAAGTTCTTATACTATTTTGCACTTTATCCCTGCTTTTACAATAGAAAGTCTTCTTCGTACATCATTTGAGTTTCTGGATTTAGTACGTCGATAGTTTATTCTTGAGAGATACTATAAAAATTCAATAGTAAAGTAAATAGAAATTAAAAATTATATCACTCTATATGAGTTCTCCCTCTAAATATGAACTGGTGTGAATGTGATCAAGGACCATCTTCTAAGCTTATAAATAGTCTTAGGGGTTGCCAATATCCATCCAATAGCACTCTTCATTCAATGCAAAAGCAAATAGTTCACCTTGATCTTTCAGTGTGTAAAATAAATCGTTGACTATATTTTCTTGATTTAAGCCTATGTCATCAAAAACTTCATTGCTTAACAAGTAGATATACTTGAAACTAAAACAATCAATATGAATGATCTTTCACACTTAATTGCACAAATTATATAAAAAATTATAATTACCAGCATTTACTTGATCGCTTACAAAATAATTTGGCTTCTCTACTATGCTTGTAATTTTCCCATCTTCTTACTATATTATTTCTCCGTACTTCCATGGATCCTAAACTTTGGTTGTCAAAATAGTCGCCTTCTTGCCATGTAACCCATGAAACAAGGCCATTTACTGAAGAGGGTACAAATCCTCGCCCTTACTTCCACCTATCACAATGTCAGAATTTAGAACGAAAAAGCAGCCGTCATTATTTTTATCTAAAATTAGGTCCTTAGCCAACTTAACTGGCCCTAATGTGCCCAGTGGTTCCATTTCAACTGACAAGATAATGCGGATATGAAACTAAAAGATAAGGTTTATTCAAATTAAGCAGACTTTCGAATTCATAGAATTTGAACTTACCTTTTTCCTGTAATGGTCAAGGATTTCCTTAAGTAAGAGATGTGAAGTTACCTAATTTATAGCTAGAATTACATCCTTAATTATGCCAGTCTTAGCCAAGGCTTCTAATTGATGCTCTAAGATAGGTATGTTCATGAAATCTACTAGAGGCTTGGGTCTTGTGAAAGTGAGAGGACGCAGTCTTGTCCCATACCCTCCAGTTAAAATAAGCACCTTCATCCTAATTTGGTAACTAATTCAAGAATCTGTGTCCGAAAGATTTGTTTATAAATTTATATTACTAATTCTTCGATTATTAAATCAGTTTGATTTCATTAATGGTTCATTAAAAATGAAATAATATAGCATGAAATTACTGAATCAATTATGATTTTAGTTCTAAGCATTATTTATAGAATTCACAATGCCTTATTTAAGCTAAAGTTTCCTTCTCTGTACATTAATCTGATGCTAATTAATCAACTATACTAATTCCATATATCCCTTATCCTTTGCTATATCAATGGGCTTATTCCCTTCATAATCTC
>ARYC01010819.1:0-30233 GCA_000711775.1 Oxytricha trifallax
AGCTCTATTGGATCTGAATTTGAGAAAAAGACTCTGAATAAACGGATCAGTTTTAAATGGATTTTTGTGAGCTTTCTGTGTTGACATAGCCTCATTTCATTCTATGATTTTACTGCTAGATTGCAAGTTTGATTTAGTAGTACATAGTGAAATGATAATATTAATTTGAGATCAATCGTTAACCATATATGGTAATAAATAATTTATTGATAGAGTCTCATGTTTCCTAGGTATGCTTAAGTTTTAAATATTTTTTTAAAACCTTTTTTACCTTGAATGCTTTCATTTTCAATCCTAAAGTTAAACATCTTATTTTATATCATATGATATTTCTATCAAGAAACTTGCTTAGATTATGCCCTAAAATATAATAAATATAATTAATTTAAATAAAATTTCTAACAATAGACAAAAATTGTTATTTTAAAATATTACTACAGTCAACTCAATTTTTAATGATTTTCATGTGACTTCTAAATTAAAATTTTTTAATTCTGTTAGCAATATTTATTGCTTATTATTTGGATACTTTCCTCGGCATTGAATTAGGCAGTGACCTATTTTAAGAGATATTAAATAACTTATTAATATCTATTTAATGATGAATAGATATAAGTCGAATTCATTTAAAAATCGAGTTAATGAATATTCAGACAAATAAACAACCTAATAATTTTATGTAGTTTATAATAAAATATTATAAATTAAAAAATTTGATGATTTTAATGATTTAAGTATGATGGAGTATGTTTACTCCATGAAGTAGAGTTGCAGTTGATTGAACATATAGGTTCAATGGTATATATCGCGCAGCTTAAATCCCTGGTTAGGAGACATGCATAAATGCTGTCAAAATTTTGAGTTTATTTATTTGCAGAGTGAGTCACGAAATTTTATTTTTTTGCGACTCACTCCGCTTTTATTGTTTTATTTAAATGAATAAAATCATTGGAGATAAGGTGGTTGATATTTTAAATTCAAAAGTCAATTAATTTAATATTTAATTATTATATACTGATTTGGCTGCTTTTAAGAAATTAAACTATAAACATTATATATTTATATATATAAATATATATATATAGGGGGCATCGTAAATTAAAAAGCAACCAAATTAAAAAGTCCGATGGAGTTAAATTTAATTCTAATATCCCTAACTTATTATTATAATAAAACCCAATCCCACCTATCCCGATGCTGAGCCCTGATAACAGAGTGTCTTATGACATAATACCATTCCTCTCATCCGAGACAGTCGAGCTGGACATGCAGTAGCTCTCTCCCAAGATGCAGGCGTACTTCGCGCCCACTCACATCCTCGACGCCGCCATCTTTGAGGCCAGGCTGCGCTGCCTCCTGGACAACATGACCGTTGGAGAGAGATCAAAGAAGGAGATTCAAGATGTGGTGGCCACCATCTTCGGCGACAATGTCACCACCCACCACAGGGAGATCGTCGAGCACAGCATTGAGATGCGGGCGGCCGTTAGAAAAGCTCACATTTCCAACAGAACACCTACATGTGCGAAGGGGGCAACGATGAAACGATGGATCAGACCTTGCGATCGAGAACGACACTACCTAATAGGGCAGACACGCCCGAGGTCAGAGGTAGGGGCCCTATGGAAACCTAAAGGTAGAAGATGACAACTGCAACCACTAAAACCATCTCAGATGTGAGCCCCATTCATACTATGAGAGATCAGTTGGAGACGACGCCCTCAGCTAAGCCTGGTGGAGGATGTGGAGATCCCCTACCTGGGCACCCATTAATGGGTCGTTAATCTAGGCGTCCTAACGGACACTCTGGTCCTCGACCCCTTGAGATTACCAGGCCCAACTGTTAGAGATGTTCCTTTGACTTCACATGTTGCTATGCCCTACAGCAAGATTAGTGCCGTCCTCTATGAAGACTCAACAACCTTTCCTCAAGCCCAAGGTGAAGCACCTATTGGCAAGAGCATGCATCACATTTCCGAGACTGTCAATATCCTTACTGGCTTGTTCAAATGTCCAACGACTAGCTTCCCTAACCGCAATGTTGAGGACAATATCATTGCTGCACTCATCATGAACAACTAGGCTAACACTGCTCACACTGTAGCTACATCCGATCCTACCGCATGGGCAAATATTGAGGCCGTTCAAGACTCTTTTAGTAGACTACCAGTAATATTCATTGAGTAATTGATATACTATAATATTAGATGAGAATCCGCCAAGGCAAATACACTGCTATGCAGAGGAATTCCTTCTAGCTTAGAGCAGGATCCGCCAACGTTCCTAAGCAAGCTCACTTATCGTAACCTCTATAGGAAGCAACTGCACGAGTACATCGCACACCTGCCCCTCCTAATCTCGCAGATGGACAGGCACTGGCTTCTGCACGAGTTCCAGAGGACCCTGGTCGCGGCCCCGGACCACTTGAGCTTGAGGAATGTCTGATTAAAACTTTCCAAGTTGATATGGTATTCAAGATTTCCATAATTCAGCCCAACATTTCTACCCCAATTAATGATCTCAACTTATCTCGGCCCCTGGGATAGATGTCTGAGTCGGACATTCCATTTCCGTAAAATGAAATGTGGAGAATCGCGTGGTGCCCCTGCCACCCCCTCAAGATAAAAATTCTTTTTTGTCATCGTTTGCAATACTGTTTGCCAAAAAATTATATGTAGAAAATTTGAGGTAAGTATTTTTGATCAGACCTATAATATTAATACCGCTTAAATACACTAAATTAACGACTCTCTGTAATATATTAGTTTTAACATTTGAATTTAATTAGACAAAACATGGCACCAAACCCTAACAGAGATAAAAACACTCTCAGGATGACAAGACCACCAGCTCCCAGGAAGAGGCCAAGATCATGCAGTCCCTCCTCCAAGTCAGAGATCAGCTAGCTCTAATTCACGAGTACAGACATCACCTCGCGTCATTTCCAGAGCTGCTCAGGGTCAACGAAGTCATGAGAAGATTGGTGGCACCCGCAGCTCACGAGGCTCAGGCACTCATGGCATGGCACTGGCAGGTGGCAACAGGAGCACGCTCAGATCTCCAACACTTCAAGCAGGACATCAAGCAATCGTTGAAGAAGAGCAACCCCGGCCTCTACAAGAAGCTCACTCCCCAGTCAAAGATCCAAGAGATACAGGACCGCCTGCAGCTTATACAGGAGAACTCCGAAGACCAGCTGCACACATTCCTCAGGAAGATCTTCGCCAAGTGTCCCCTGCTCCCAGAGAAGATCCTCACCCTCCTCGCGAAGTAGTGCGAGACCCTGGAGGCGGGCAAGCTCCTTGCCTGGTACACCGCGAACATCAAGCCGTAGGCAGAGGAGATCAGACGAGGCATGTACTCCCAAGTGCATCAGTAGTCAGTGAAAGCCGTCATTGAAGAGATTGATTAGTAGTTTAATTAGTAAGTAAAACTTGTAATTAGATTAATTGCATATAATTGGTTGTTTGTTCATTTCATTTTCATTTCTCCCAAATCTTTAATTCTTTTATTCATGTCTTCCTGCTTTGTATTGTTCACTTTTTCCAATATTCACCATGAGATTTTTACTAAGACGTTTTACATTTTCATATTTCACATTAATTGATATTATCATTTAGAGATTTCAAAGTATCTACTTTAATTATTAACATAATATATTCATTAATAATCATAAACCTCATGGTGAATATTGGAAAAAGTGAACAATACAAAGCAGGAAGACATGAATAAATAAAACAATAAAAGCGGAGTGAGTCGCAAAAAAATAAAATTTCGTGACTCACTCTGCAAATAAATAAACTCAAAATTTTGACAGCATTTATGCATGTCTCCTAACCAGGGATTTAAGCTGCGCGATATATACCATTGAACCTATATGTTCAATCAACTGCAACTCTAATTCATAGAGTAAACCACTCCATCATACTTAAATCATTAAAATCATTAAATTTTTTAATTTATAATATTTTATTATAAACTACATAATATTATTAGGCTCTTTAATTTGTCTGAATATTCATTAACTCGATTTTAAAATGAATTCTACCTAATTGCAACAATGCCTTACTCAGTTGTAAATTAATTTAATTTTAATTTAGATAGTAAATACTAGCAATATAATGTTGATGCTGTATCGTTCTGTGGTGCCATTTTAATATCATAGTACAGCCTCAATCTAAAAAAAACAATAGAAAATTAAAAATTACATTTACACTCTAATTCTCTGATATTAACTAAATTATCTCTAAAGCTTTATATTTCTACGGTCAATTCGATTTGATGTAAAACTCAGTTTATTTCCTAAAGGCAAGCATTTTGTTTAATTTCATAATTTGTTTAAGTTGTGACTCTACAATCCATTTATTTAAGAAGAATAGTAACAATTATCTAAATTGCTTATCCAATCCAATTAACAGATAACTCTATCAACAAGTTAGTAAGATACGAGATATAATAAATTTTTTATATGATTCATCATTTCCAAGCACTTTCGCTAATTAATCGTCAAAATTATAATCAGTTAATTTTTACCTTAATGCACCATATAGTGACAGCTATAATTGAATTTAAGTGGGTGTTTGTAAATATATAAATTATAATCATGATATATAATTATTTAAACTTATTATTTTAATTATTAATTATATACTAAAACTGCTAGATCAATCATTTCCATAGCTCATGTCTCTGTCTGTTCCAGCTGGTTACCAAAAGAAGAGAAATTATTTCTTATGTTATTAGGTCTCGCGAAAACTTCTAAATTGAGCCTATCTGGTGCCATTTACTGAATGAAGTCATATATTTGTCAAGCGGAGCTCCAACTTTAGAGAAGATGACATTATCGGTAACGTGGTACTTGAGCATGTCTGTCACGTAGCCCTTCTTGCCTATAAGAAAGCTCTCGTTATTGTGAGCTGTGTACATGCCAGATCCTTTGTGTAATTTCTGATTTTTTGTGAGTTTAATCCACTCCCCTTTCTCAACTTCATTATAGCCGTGAATTTTCATAAATTATCTTGCTACATCTTTCTTTTGGTTCACAAACCACATTATGAGTATTCCTCTTTCTTGCACCAACTCTATAGGCATTTTGAGAATTTCCTCGTCAGAGACTGTTTCATAAGGAACTCCTTGTTTTATTCTATAGGCAGGGTCCATCAGAACGACTTCGTAAAGTTGTTAGTATCTTTGCATAGCGTCTTAAGCAATTAGTTCCCACATTTTATAATCTCTGACGTCTCCATGGAATATGACTGGTTCTCTTATTATTTTGTAAGTTGTTTAGTATACTTTCTATTGGATGGTTATAAGCCTATACCCATCTTAAATCTCTGTCTCAGCTTTTGCAGGACCTATTGGAAATTCCTGAGTACTACTGTCATCTCTCTTGAAGTCTTATACTTTTTTTTTGATGTTTTTTTTTTGCAAGTATTTTCGTGTCTCTCACAATTAAATGCCCTTGCCATAACCTTGTGACAGTGCTGACATGTGCGTTCTTTTAGTTTTATTGCATTTCTTGCTGTCTTATGAGCATCTCTATGATAATTAGATTGATGCACTTCCAGTGAATTTAAGCTCTCATGGTTGGTTGGTGGCTCACAGTAGTTGCACAAGTATTATATTAGAAGCCTTGATCTTCTATTCATTCATTCTCTTTGGCATGAAGTAATAATATATAATTCTATCTGTAGTTATTTCTCTCTATAGCTACTTTATCTTGTTTTTGATTTGAATATTTGAAAGAGTGAAAACTTAGGAGGTCACATTTTTTTGAGTAGAAACTTAGGTAAGAAATCTCAAATGGGTATAAGGGTTTTTAATTTGATACATGCCCACATGCCAACAAACCATTTTTTCATAATTTCATTAAATACAATATAATTAAAAATTACTTAGTTATTTATATGATGAAACCAAGAATTATTAAACATTATATTAATATAAAAATATTTGCCTTTGTTAAATTATTAGCTCATCATGTCATGACAATGTCATAGGTACTTATAATATTTTCTAAATTCTAAAAAAAATATTTTTTGAAACAAGATTTCTTGTTAGTACAAAATTGACTAATTGGTAGTTATCTCTTAGTTTTAATAATAGTTATTCTATGGGCAACCAAGATAGCTATATATTATAGATAAGTAGAAATTTATCCAGAAAAGCAATTATAATTCATTTTTACTTACTCTTTATTCACTACTAATTATAGTTGCATAATCTATATGAGTTTCAACCAGAGATTGTTGATCGAACAAAAAAGTATAAATAAAATGAGTGAAAACTTAGGATGAGCAACTTTTTTGAGTGAAAACTTAGGATGGACAATATAGAATGAGAGTGTAAGTAAATATCTCAAATATTAAAAGAATAAATGCTCATAGTGTCAAATGTTTTTAAATTATATCATTTTCTAAAATCACAGGCATGAACCCTATGATGGGGTTTAGGTTCATGGGTTTAGTTCGATTAATTATATTATAAGAATAATTTTTTATTATTCTTGAAAATGGAGACCTTTTATATTAAACTTAGTTCATATTATAAATTCAAATAATATATTCTGGTCAGCATGTATAGGTTTCGTTCAAGCCTGAATTTCATTAAACTATAGTATATTAAAATCATGAATCAAATATTAGATCAGAATAGTTATAAGAATTCGTTTAAAGGTTTTATAGGTTAATTTTAAAATTAAAGATCAATGGAAAGCTAGGGCATTCATAGCCATGACGTTAGAGAGTTCTAAAATAAATTTAGATTCAAAAATGACTGGATTATTTTTTGAGATACAACAGTAAGGTTCTTTTTTTAATATATTTAGAGGGGTACTTTTTACCCAACGATGACCATGTCACCATGAGGTTCATCAAGGACTTCTTATCAGGCGAAAAACTGCTTTTAAAATCGGGAGTTGTGTAGCTGAACGTACCTTACTATGAAGAACTTTCTGTTTAGAATATATTCAAGCAGGTTCAAGAAGACCCATTGATAATGAAATATATGAACTACTACTCTGACTATCATGTCCTTCCTGACAGAAAATATTTCTATGGGGTGTTAGGCACTCTCCATACTAACTATCTATCGATGCTAATAAAGCATGCAAACAGAGCAAGAAACTTAAGTGACACTCTTGAGGAAGAGAAAGAAAAATTATAATAAAGGATGATGTTTATAGATAGAAAATGAGCCATTTTACTCAAGTTAGTTTCTTATATAAATTAATTATTTATTTAGAGTCAAAGGGGAAAGCCCTTGCCATGCTAAAGTGAAATCTAAGCCTCGCAATCATAAATAAAAACGATAGCACCATGAAATCTCTGCTTCGTTTAATGACTATCTAAGCAAAAGTCAGGGTAAGAAAGCACTCGGTGGGCAATTTGGGGACGTCACCATGACTCAGGAGTCTTATCATGAAAAGGTGCCAGAAAAAGTTCCATGGAATGAACAATTCTCAAAAAGAATGATAATCTGTGTTTTATTAGCACTTTTAAGAGTTTATATAATTTTTCATTTTTTCTAAATGCCTTAATATAACTCTTTTAATCGCTTATCTTGATATACTCTCTATTGGCCCCTTTAATGATTTAAATATGAGCAAGCTCGCCCAACTGGAAGTTGCTTCCTATCACTTCTTGTCTATACTAGTGCTTTACTTAAGAAAACACCTCTTCTATACAATGATACTCTGGTGAGTATGGCGCATTAAACAGATACTGCCAGTTATAGGATTTTATCTTCTCTTGTACCGCCTTGTTATGGTGACTTCTTAAATTATCCCAAAAAATTACTATTCTTGCTTGTTGGTTCTTTATGTGCAGATATTCAATCATAGCTGAGACATCTGCTGAGTTGATAGATTTCAGTTTTATGAAGTAGCCCTCCAACCCAAACTCTTGGATTATTCCGACTATAGCAGCGAAAGTCTTAAGTTTTAGACCTATTTTTTGGAGTTATTAATTTTAGTGAGGCCTAGCCCATGAGTGCTGCTCAATCTGGTATGGCTTAAATATGATCTCATCAATGTAAATAATTTTTCTGCCATGGCTAACCATTTCCAAAAGTGATCCAAATCTTTCAAATCTCTACACCTTAATGGATTGCAGTTTTACCATGCTCGCGGTTGAGGTGCTTTTCATCACTTTGTACTTTATCTTATTTTTCTTGTAAATGTATTGAAGTGTGGAAGGTGTAGCTACAGATTACGGGAACTTTCTATGAAATAGCATGGATCGAGTTTAAAGTGATAGCCCTTTTTGTTTCTCTAATGTTTGCTCGCTTATTATGAAGTTAATGTGATGGTCCTATAATTTTCCCTTATACTAAGGTTTTCCTTGTATGGCATAGTTTTTGGGTTTCTCCTTAACTTAGCAAACTTTCCTTACAAACCTGATTGAAACCTTTAATATCTTTGCAATTTTTTAAATTGTATTCATAAGCTTTTACTCTCCTTAAGGTTGAGTGGTCCCATAGCGCAGCAGCAAGACATATCGCCACACGTTATCTTTATATTAGAGTGTAGTTCTGGGTTTCATTATAGAGTATTTATATTTAAACTAGTTATTAAATTATTATATATCACTTACTATAAATCATGAATATTAAAATAATTAATTTGCTTAATCTATAATGGGTCTTGTGTAAATAAACATTGAGTATGTAAAATAATTAAATAATGACTATTTTTTATGAATCTTTTTCGGTAATTGAGCATAAATTTGGGATATCCTGAGTCAATAGAGTACTATTCTGCAAATTCAAGTCTTGGTTTGCATTTTTAGTGGTGTTGGACATTTAGAATTTAAACTAACTAATTAAATTAGAATTTTTATTTTTGTAGTGTAATAGCAGCGTTAGCAGTCATCATATTATATTTCACAAAATTTTATTGTTATCTCCAATTTATTTTTACTTATATTATTTAAGAGACTTTCTATCTTAATGGTTGGTGAATTGTCTTTGACTAGTGAAGTCACTACAAATTTCAGAATTATTTGATAGATTTCATTTAATTAAATCAATTGTTAAAAACTAAATTAAAAAAATAAAATAAAATTTATATTGCTATCATAGTTAAGCAATAGTACTACTCTATATCTTCTAAGATTTTTAACAATTCTAACTCTAACATTAGCAATACTAGCTTTATTCTGAGCAGTTAAAGATCCATTTACTTATCTTTTTGCTAATTACTGATTTTGCTGAAATTATGTATCTTGATTTTTATTATAAATAGTTATTCTAATTTAATCATCTCTTCCTTGTCTTATTAATTTTAAATGGTGTGAGATAGTGGAACTAATGTCTAGGCATCATTCTCTTTTTTCTCTCAAATCTTGCGGAACTCAATTTACTACAATGTTTTCTTGTCATAAAAACGAAGGTAGCATAGAACCATCTGTAGTCACTTTACATAAACATATCTTCTTCCATATTTTTCGAATTCATGCTAAATATCATCGAAGTAGTGAAGTTTCTTAAATAACTTCTTTTTCAAAAGTTCAGGCGAGATCTACTCAGGTAGCAGTTGTTAATTCATAGTAAATTTTATAGTGGTTCTCTTTCTTAATTAGTTCAAAAATGGGAATATATTTTTAATGGATAAGTGCATTAATTGTGTTTGTTGTGAGCATCATCCAAATCCATAGGTAAATAATAATAACCCCTCAAATGTTTACATTGGTTTTTTTAATAATTTGATTGATAAAAAGCTGTGATTTACTTATATTTTATTCAAAAAATTTTGCTTTATGTAGAGTATATCGTTTAAATCATCAGGGTATCTATTGTGATATAGGTAGTCTCTCAGAGTCATCTCAAATTTCTTTAGCCTTAATGCGATGAAACCAGAACTTAAAATAACACCATTTAGCTTAAGCAAATTCTTGCAGTCTTTTCTTTAGGCCTCTCTAAGTACCATGTATTCATTTGCAAACTCGTTCTAATACTGTTGGTTCTTAATAAAATAACTGAATGGATACACCTTGTATGCATACACATCAACTACTATGAGCTTTGCTTTTGCAGGCACGTTTATATTCAAGTAGTTTTCAATACAAGTGCTGAGATCAACTGCATTTAATGCAGGTATATTCATAGCCTTCGCGTAGAAGCATGCTAAAATTGTATTACCTGCTGGCTGGTTCATCGATTCATATCGCTTCTGTCTCTTGAGTCTCTCTTGCTGCTCTCTTTATGACTCAAGAGTATTAGATTTTCTTTTAGCTGGCACTAGTTTTTTATTCTTTTAATCTTCAATCAAGAACTCACTGAGGTGATGCTTTTGCATATGCCTTTTAACTATAGCTGAGTGAGTATATGATTTCATGCATGTCGTACACTAATACCTACCATCTACCTTTTCATGCTTGAAATAGTTTGGCTTTGCCAGAGTGTATCTCTTTAAGGTGTCTCTTCAAGCTTTGTTCAGTTGAGAAATGATTCTAGCAGTCTTCACATTAATATGTTTTTATCTTTTCGATTGGTTGCTGTTCTTTTAGCTCCTCAACATAATCAATTTAAGTTTAAACCCCTATCTCTGCACTCTCCCTCTGGTTTAATGCTTCTATGATAAAAACCTCTGCTTCAAATTCAAGAGCTCTTAGCTCTACCTCCCTCTCAACATAAATGACTTCAGGCTTTTTAGTGGAGCCAAAGTTGAACATTGATTGACCTGCTCCTAAAAGTGCCGCTCTACGATTTAAGTTGACCGCCATGTTTAAATTCAAATTTAAATTTCTATTATAAAGCTCTTAAAACCTCTATAGCTATAGCTGGACTATATAGGAGTTGCTACAGCATTAATGATGGTTTGATCTCAGCTCTTAGACTTCATATTTATACTCAGTTTATAACTATAATTTTTGTAATTTTGCACTTAATAATTTTGATTCTGGTACCAACTCAGATAAAGTTCAGGTTGGTACTGGTACCAATTAAGTTTTGAACCAGGTTGGAACTTTTCCATTAAAACCTCACTGGATTAAAACTAGGGACTAATTAAGTTTTGGTACTATTAAATTGGTACCAATTAAACTTAAACGAATTTAGTACCGGTACTAATTAAATTTAAACAAATTTAGTACTAATTTAATGGAACTAAATTGATAAAAATGGAGCTCCATCTCTGAAGTTTGTTACAGCTTCTGCGAACCTTCTCCACGTATCTTTACAGGGTTGACCTCCTATAAGATGCCCATATTTAATAGTAAGATTTTAAAGGAAAGGATCCAGAAGTCTATAAATTAAAACTTGAAATTCATTAATAGGAAGAGGAACAAAGATGGAATCATTCAATGAACAAATGAAAAGGGTTGAAGCTTAAGAAATGATCTCAAGATTTAGAAGCAAGGAAGATCTCTATCGATACCTCACTAAGCATGGTAAGCATGTGACATAGACTTAATCACATACTATAGTGGGTTTATTCCTTCCAACGATGGAAGGTGCTAAAATTTCATTCTTAAAAGCTATTCTCTGTGATGAGAAGAAAGCCTTCAAAAACAATGAAATAAAGTTGATAGATATACCAAACTACCCAGAGATTTCAGTCACTAATCTCTACGAGGATGCGATGAAAGATGAAGAGTTGGGAGTTTACCTTCCTACCAAGAAACAACTCTCTAACAAACTTCCAGAAAGGAGCTTCTTCTTTGGAGTTCTCGGCACTTTAAGAGAGAGCTATCTCAGAGAGATCATTGAAAAAGCTCACAAAAAACGCTACTCTAGTTCTCCTGAAGATTAAAAGAAGCAAGGAATACTAATAAGCGAGACCTGACTCGCGGAGCTTAAGAAGCATCCATACCTCTCTAGTAAGCTTTGATTCATAACTTTGTAGGGAAACCTGGAACTGGTATATTCCTAATGAAAGAGCATGCGAAGGTTCACAGAGAGAGAAAGTCATAGACTATTTATGAAGTGAGCAAGAGACTGTATAAAGATGTTTAAAAGCCAGAAGAAATGAACATAGATGCAGGAGCTGGCACAAAGAGAAGAAATATGGGCCCAAGCAAGCCATAAGAAGAGGAGAAGAAAAAAAAGCCAAACCCCTTTATGGGTTAGTATAATATGTGAACTTATTCATTCATTTAAATCTAAAACTTATTTATAAACATTCATTCTTCCTTCTCTCGCACACACTGTTGTCTTATCTATGCTTACTCTCTTGCAGCTACTCTAAATCAAGTCTACTGTATCTATAGGCAAGTCATGCATTAGGTGATATAGCAGCAGTTTCTTGTAATGAGTCTTGATCTAACTCCAGAAGAATTCAATTCCATTAAATTAAGGGCTGTAAGGAACATTGTATACAGGAGTAATGTTTAACTCTTCATAAGCTTTCTTAGACTCCTTAGTCTTATGAACTGAGAGGTTGTCAACAAAAAGGATGATCTCTAAATCATTCTATTTATCTCTCAGCTTATGTAGGAACTCTATGTACTACTCTCGCTAATAGAGCGAGGATGAATAACATAACTTTCTAAGCCAGAGTCTTCACTAATACCTGCTAAAATTGCATGGGTTACAACCTTTAATTTATAATCGTAGACTTCTATATTATCATACTTCTTATACCAAGACTTATTAATAAAGGTATTAAAGGTAAACACAGCTTCATCAGCGTGTATGAACTTGATGTTATTAGTAATAGCTCTCTGCATTTAATCATACATATAGTTTAAATTATTACTATAAAATGGCACTGTAAAATCAATCACTCTCTTCACTCTATTGACAGTCTTGAAAGTAATACCATTTCTTCTATAAATATTGGCTATAGTCTAAGGAGAGAAAAGCATGTCAGAAAACCTGCGATGAAACATCACAGCTCGCTAGTCTAATGGAAAGTGTGCCCAATACTTCAAAGTCTTAGAGTCGCAGAGGAAGTCAATATGAGCCTGAGAGAACTTTTATTTTCTTGCAGGATGCGTTCAACAACCAGAATTAAAATGATAAACAACTAACAAGCAGTGATACCTAACAGTTGAGGCACTCTTGCGTAATAACTTTGCTATTGCTACAAAATTTAATACAGGTTTAGCTTAGTCTATATTAATACACGTACCATACCTAAGCTTAAGCAGTAAATCTAAATATTACTCATCATAAACCGACCCTAAATTTCGCTAATTTCTATTTCTCATTTTGTAAATTGGCCTAATTTCTCTACTAACCCCAATAAGACCCCAACAATACCCTACAAATCAAAGCACTTATAAACCTCACTAAGGGGTTTTGGGGTTGAATTGCTATCTCTCAAAATTTGATACTTCCCGATATTGAAAACAAAGTTTATTTAAAATAATATTCCTAGGGTTTTAGATCACTTATTCTAATAATTACTGAGATTTCTACTCAACTGTACACTCCTGTAAAATACAGATAGATAGTTTATAAATATTCTCTTACATTGGAACCTAAACCTCAAACTTCTCATATGAAATTTCTCTATTTCCTGATATTAGAGTGATTAAATACTTCTACCTTCTCTAACTAACTATTAAGCACCAAATACCTCACCATTCAAATCTTTGAAGTTAATATTTTGATAATATGTCATTAATTCATTAAGAAGTTAATTAATAAATCACTCCAAAACATATAATGTCATAAGAAGAGAATCACCCTAAAATTTAATAATGATGCAACATACTTATGAGTCACACACCATTAATTTCTTATTAAAATATAAATAGTATTAGATAGGGTAGCATAAAGATAAAGGAAACTATTTCTAACAATGTCTAGGGCACCTACATATCACTAAAGGGGTACTAAACGGGGATCAAGACTACAAGATGAAACTTTACTCTTTGCAACACCTGAGACGCCTAAATCCCTAAATCTCATCAGATTTTCTGTATTAAATTGGATTTTAGCCAATAAATATTTAAATATTAAAGTCATCAACATTTAAAAGAATGCACACTCAAACCAATATATTATAATAAAACTTAAACCAATTAAAAATGGAAAACTTAAAAGTGAAGAACAAATGGTGCTTTACCTGTAATCAATAAGACTACCGGATAAAGCTTATGTTAAACAACTAACCGACGACTCTGTCAATGCTTAGTTACAGGAGCACGTTCATGTTTACTTCACTAAATAGAATTACAGACACTACTATCATTATCAGTTTGAAATTGAAATGGTCACGGATTAGATATTAAAATTTTACCAAGAGATAAATTATTTAGAAGAGACTAAGTCATATGAAGAAAAAAAGAAGTAGTGAATAAGTTATATTGAAAATAAATTGAGATTAAATTTTAAGTGACGTACAGGAGAAACTGACCAGATTAGATGTTTAAATTAAAGAATAATAAAAAGGCTAGTCCTTTATATATTAACACATATATAGATTCGGAGGCCCCCAAAGATCTCAATGTGGATAACTTATTATTATAATTTTCTATAGCAAAAATGTTCCAAAAATCTCGTGCAACTTTGAGGTCTCGCTGTATATTTTATCTGAATTTGAAGAGACAGCAACTTAATTCTAAGCCTAGGAAGCCTTTAAAATTTTAGCTGAATCATAATGATTATTTTGTCAATGATAAGACTCTGAATTTTTGGACTCATTTCTCTTTAGCCAAGATAGCAGTGATGTTTCATTGAAAATTTTCAAAGATTTACATCTATGCTTAATATAGAGTCTAAATTTATAAAATAATGAAATATCTTACAAAAAAGTCAATCACATTAAATGAGTGATTAATTTTAATATTGCATTTATAAGAAAAATGTAAATTATATATTTGAATAAATGCAGAGAGCTTAAGAGCATGGTATAAAGTTTATCCGCGATGATGAACCTGTATTCACGTTCAATACTTCTTGGTACAAGAGGTGCAGCAACATTGAAGTTTACGACTAAAAAGTAAAGATTCAGACTCATGTTATTCTTGGTGGAATCAGAGAAGATAATGGACTAGAGACTTATGTTATTCACCCTTGTTCAATAAAGACTGAATAATACATAAAGTTCTTGCAGTAACTGGAGAGATAAGTATACTGACTAAAAGAATATTCTGTTTATAGATAAATTATTTGTCCACAAAACTAAAGACTCAAGGAAAGAATATGAAAAGCTAAACATTACACTTGTATTAAATGATGCTTACAGCACTCAAGTTAAGGAAATTGAATTATTTTGGGCTATTGAAAAGGCTCTATAAGATACTTCTACTTTATTACTTGATACATTACTTAATGATAAATACAGTAGACTTTGTAAAGAGTGTAGTTAGAAGAGTCAGCGATGAGAAGCTAAAGTGAGAAGGGAGATTTGTGTATATAAATAAGCATTAGATTTAAACGAATAAAACAATTCTGTGAGTCCCATGATTTTCCTCTTAAAGCCAGGTCCTGAAACTATTTTCATCTCGTCTGGTTTTTAAAATAACTTTGAAGAGTCTTTTCCTCAACTCATGTTTACTTGAGACATCCCTTCTCTGTTTAATTTGCTTCACTCTTTCATCAAGTATGGAGCAGTACCAGGTTTTTCTATAAATTAAAAGTTTAAGCCTTTTTTGAGATTAATAGAAGCTTCTGCAGTTCCTAGAGCCACGTGCTACTGATTTTAATTCCCTACGTCTCTTTTACTTCAGAAGAAATGCTGTAGCGTAGCGTTTGTTGAGCTTCTTAAATGAATTCATTTAAGTACTCAGGTCTTAAAGTTTCAAGAACGCCAAATAAGAAGTATTTCTCTCTGGTAATTTATTATAGAGTTATTAATTTTATGCAGTGCAAAGAGCAATATCTGGATCGCTCATCACATTTTCATAGAAGTTTATTATTAACATTTACTCATCACATTATCAAGTGGTTTATCACTGATATTTATGAGTAGTCAGTTATCTCTATAATTCTGATAACATTACTTTTAAAGCATTTTCTCTTCACCTATCAAGCTTTAAAAATGAGATTTTAGTTCCATACTGAGTTGGCAAGAACAATCCAACTCTGATAATTAAATTAGTTATGAATAAAGATTTTATTTATGCTAAAACAAGTATTTGTTTAGGTTCTCTATGCTTCAAAATTTTACTATTAATTCTTGAAATTATTTTCGCTTCATTGCATTATTCATAACTCCAACTTGCTTCCTCTTTCTATAATTGATAATGAGTTATAAAATTATGTATATCCATTCTGAACTTACTAAAATTTTACTAATAAATAGGGAGATCCACCTGGAGGTCAACCTGATTCATACAAATAGATAAAGATGGAGGAACATGCTCCAAATTTCAGAGTATGATTTCCATTTTTATCAAACTTTTTCCATTAAATTGCTCCATATACTGTTTAATTATATTAGGAAGACCTTCAAATTAAGTTCAAAGTTATTTAGGAGTTTAAGTTTAAACTTAAATAGGAGGACATTAATTTAAAAAATGCTAATAAACTTACCTCCAAATATTTGAATGACCACATAAAGAAACAAAACTTCTTTAGGAGCTTTTTAATTTACTAAAATGTAAAATCATATCATAAAATATACAACTTACAATTTATGATGGTTCATTTTACTCAGCTCTCAGCAAAGAATTTATCAAAGGGTTGCAAACTCTTTTATTATAGTAGATCTGCTGGATAATATCATTATTGATAAAATACAAAACAATCGTGAATATATAAATGCAAATTTTAAATAAAACTGCCTATAATAAGAGATTAGTAAACTAAAATAAATCAAAGTACAAAAAAATGAAATAAATATAAGACATTTTCTCTCTACATAAATAATGTTTATATTTAAGCGATTAGTTTGCCATTTCTATATAAAATATTTATTAATTTCTAAAATTAATTGTTGCTTAGAGCAGATCTGCAGCACATTCGAAAAAATATTATGTAATAAATGTAATGGATTCATGTATATTATATAATATTACTAACTGCTAATTTTGCGCAGTTTCAACATGCTGATTTTAATCATATTTTAAAATACTTAAATTTTGTATGTAAAAATGATATTTAAAAGTGATGGTAGCAATTTTAAAGTATTCAAAGTAAAAATAATTTACTAACAATATGAAAATTTAGAAAAGCTTAGTTGTGAAATAAGAGAGATTCATAATGATTTTGAAATATTTTAAACCATTATAATCTAAATTTAAGAAAATATAAATATATTACGTTACTTGATCAATAATTTTAATTTTCAAACATATATGATCGATATTATACTAAAATATTTCATCAAACTAAAATTACACTAACCTCTTAAGAGAGCGGCATACTTAGATCAAGCCAAAAAAAAAAACCATTCCAGCAACCAAAAAAGTAAAGACGAGAGACGCTTGAACTCAGTGGGAACCTACTTATGACAACTTTGACTCTCTAACTTTGAGATTTAAATCTAAACCAAAAGAAAATTACCCAAGAGAAAGAGCAAGTAGTGGAGGAGGTAAAACAACCCCCCATTGATCATCAAATATTACCATTCATAGTGGACTATTTATACGAAGACTGCATTAAAAAATATTCTTTATAAGTCTACTTACAAGAGAAATATAGAGATATACACTATGATATCCCATGGTTATATCTCAAGCATCAAAAGAAGGATGGAAAGTATAACTGTGAGGTCTGTGAAGAGTCCTATTCTCATACAAGAGACCTTAAAGTGCAATAAAAGAATAAGCGCAATAAAAGATTCTTGTAATAAAGAAGATAAAGAAACTCAATAGAGTCTCTTAGAATCGAGGGATAGAAGTAAGTCAAAATGAATAAAGTAGTTTAGAACTTCCCAGCCTCTGAGATCAATAAAATTTGGGTAAAAATCGAAGTTTTAAAGATCCCTATATAGAAAATTATTGACAAAGACTCTTCCTTCCAATGCTCTTCACTCATGAGTATGAAATAGAAAAGAAAGTCATCACAGATGACTAATACATAAAAATATATCTTTTCAAATACTACTTTGCTGATGAGTTCTAAAATGAATTTTCTTAAGAATATTGAAGTAATATATTAGATTTGGGCAAATTAAATTAGATTAAAATTAATTAAACATTAATTACATTCAGTTATGTTTTTGGAAAATGTCTTCAAACCCTGAATTTATTATACTCATTTGATAGAGCATTAAAAATGAGAAGCTAGTTGTTATTTCTAGAATGTATTTATATCATTTGATAATGGAAAAAACCCTTTTTCTGTTTTGGGAGTAAGGCCAAAATCAAATTATCTAGCTTCCAAACTTAAAAAGTTAATAGAAAGATTAGTGACGTGCTGGACCAGGTAAACCGTTCATAATCATTATCATGTCTGAAATGTATCCCCAGCAGACAAATAATATTTGTAAGCCTAAAAGAAGAAATGAACAAACATATATCTCAACGAATGGCTATGATCATGAGATATATATTTTACTTTTATCAGTTAAGAGTTCCTATTGGCTCATCACTAGTCCGCCTTCGAGAGCACCCATTTCTCAGGCACCAGGAACAACATCTTTAGTCTACTTTAATGACTAAGATTGCTACAACTACTAAACGTCATCCGCTTTCGGAGGCCGATCCAGTTCCATCAAACAAAAGTCCATTCTCTGTTCTATCGGGTAATGAACATCTCAACTTGTGTCTTCACTAATCGAGAAAAATCAGCCTCATATACATCTTCCCTTAGGAACGTCATGGAGACATCTTCTGCAGAGTTCCGAAAAACTAAGATAGTACACAAGCCCCTACACCCTATAAGGTACAAATAAACACAGGCACATTCAATGAATCCATCTGAGACACATAAGAATCCACCTATTTTCACCATTCTCTAGACCTTAAAAGATCATAACCTAAGTTAAAGTTCCCTCTTTATGAAGCTTTTCAAGCTTCTCTATATTAGATACTACCCTATTTAGTACCAAACTAGCAACTAGGAAATTAGACGACTTTTCGATACGTCATGACTGCAATCAGGATTTCTTTCAATTAGAGAATCACCCCTAGTCTCAACAAAGATATGATGAGAATCACTCCTTTTATTTAATAGTAAAAGGACATGTCTTATTAAAATAATCAATAAAGGAATCACTCCTATTAAAATTAATTTCAAATTCAAATAAGAGACACATACTTAAAGAAACAATTACTAAACCATATAGGAGTACTAATACAAAGCACCTTCAGCCCCCATCAAAGGGGGCAAATCTTTTAACAACACCAAGAGACCCTGGAATCCCTAAACCCCAATTAGATATGAGCCTATAATTTAATAATATATAATAAGAATCAAGTTCTTTAATATCTTTCATACTTATAGACTATATAAGGATTCGGGATAAAATAATTATAAAAAATAAATAACACTAATAATATCTATGGAAAGGCTTAAGATTAATAATAAATAGTGTCATATCTGTGACTCTAGAGACTGCATGGAAAATAGCTTTACGTTTCTCTTCACTTATCAATTAGCTCAAAATGACCTACAAGAATACCTACATTTCTCAATGTATGAGGAAATAAGCTAATACGACTACAACTCAGAGATGAACCAAATAGTTGAACGCACAGAGTTCTTCTATAGAGAAAGAGTGGCCATCTAATAGTTAAAGTCACATAAAGAACAACAAAGGCAAATAGATCAAAATAGAATAGATAAATTTTAGTTTAAATTAATATATTAAAATCAAACTAAGGGACAATCCGGAAGATTGAACAGATTAGATGATTTCTTAAATTAATATTAAAAAGGGCTAGTCCCTAATCTTAATTCATTAAGAATAGATCGGGGGTCACCAGAGATCTCAATGTGATCGCATTATTATTATCTCGCATCCAGGAATGATTCAGTAAAAATGCCAATAGCAAACAAAGTCCAGCTAACTTTTAGTTATTTATCATAGAAACAATTTAGATTTTGAATTTTGAGCCACATTGGGATTGATAACTGCAATGATATTGATATTTAAATTATTTATTTTTATTTAATTTCGACAAATTTTTACAATATTACGAGCAAAGGTGAAGTAGAAAAAGTAAAGATATATAATTAGCTAGATTCTAATTACTAAGAGAGACTATGGAGCTTTTAAGCTTCCACTCCCCAAAATGATTTATAGAGATTTTTATCTGAAAATATATGTTAAAAATAAATTGGCTTAATAGTGTTTCAAAGAGTAAAGGGTATAAAAGATCTTCACAAATTTGGATATGATCACAGAAACTTGAAGCCAGAAAATATTTTGCTTGATTTTCAACCTACCTCTAATTGGACTTAGACTATTATAACAGGATAGTCGATGCCATTCTGGGAATTTATAGTATCGATAAAATATATAAAAAATAGGTAAAATAAGAGAAATTCAAATCAATAAAAAAAAAGTTTATATATTTAACAGTAATGTTTTTAATATATGATAAATTGAATTTAATGAACAACATGGATGGAATTTACATTACGAGATGGTTCAATATCACTTCAAGGAGGTATGTGATGCAACTGCTTTATCTGCAAGAATCGATACTGAGAAAGTTGATACACTCGGGATTAAATTCTAAACATCTCTGGCTGAAGAAGAACTAATCAGGATTTGAATGAATGCATTTGGGAAAAACTATATTAGCTAGTGCTATTAAGAGTTAGTTGCACTTCTAGTTTAATACATTTAAAGAGTAAATAACGAAGATGAGGAAGATGAAGATGATGAGTTGGAGCATCTCTGTCATCTAGATGCTGTTTAGGAGCTATTTCAATACTTGTTGGCAATGAAATAATGGTACCAAAATTGTCTTTAATGTGCCTAAACTTCATTCTAATAGCTATCATCAAACATTTTAAAATGAAATTAAATTGAATTTATCATATATTAAAAACATTTCTGTTAAATATATAAGCTTTTTTTTTTGATTTGAATTTCTCTTATTTAACCTATTTTTTAAAATATATTTTATTGATATTAATTTAAGCAGAGCTTAAAGGAAAAGAATTAGGCACTCCAGGGTATTTCTCAGAGAGAGGATTTGAGAAATAGAGACTCTGCATGGAATATATAGGTATAAGCAGCAATATAATAGGGGGCGACATGCAAAGAAACGATTAATTCAGATTCAAAAGAGAGAGAGAGATTCTTAACAAAGAATCAAATAATATTGTTAAAGTATAATTGAATTGGGAAAAATGCAAAAATAAAATGTAAATTTAAATATATATTACTCTAACAGCCACTAATTACATGCACTTCTAATCGTAATTTGATTTAGTGTAAATTTAATTTTAAACTGATTGTACAGTATACATTGTACAGTTTTGATTTTTTATAGTTTAAAATATTAGGGCGTAACAATTAATTGTACAAATTATACATTGTACAGTTCTTATTTTTTTAGTTTTTTATTGTACAATTTGTGCAGTAGAATAGCTTATTATTAATTTATTATTTATAATTAAAAGTTAATGGAAACGGTGACTATATTCTCTGCGGCGCTAAGTATATTATCTAACAACGACACCTCTGTATATTACTCATCATTCGTTCAATCAATCACTCAAGGTCTTGCTGAATGGAGCCTTACCCTCAAATGCTGTGAATATAACTGTCGCCCAATACTGCGGTATGACAGATGAAATCG
The DNA here is from genome assembly GCA_000711775.1 of Oxytricha trifallax. Lineage (NCBI taxonomy): Eukaryota > Ciliophora > Spirotrichea > Sporadotrichida > Oxytrichidae > Oxytricha > Oxytricha trifallax. Next base: position 21,591 of record ARYC01010819.1, read on the forward strand.
ATGATCTTGACGGCGAGAGAAATTCACAGACTGGTGCTAATTAAGAGAACTGCTATCAATAGGCTTCAGTCCATAGCACTGGCTTCAGATCCTCCATTTACGTGTCCCACCACTCTTTACAAGCTAGATTCGTTCATGCCCAGCAAATTCACAATGTTGATAGTGATGACAATGAAGATATCCTGCACGCTGTAGGTGCCTTTCTGTAAAGAGCCACTGCCGACATCTATATCAATGGTCTTGCTGGAGGATTCTCACTTTCACATAACTCACAACGTTCTTCATCGTGAAGACAAATACCTTCCTTGAAATTTCATCATAAGCTAATCTACTGCACAAATTGTACAATAAAAAACTAAAAAAATAAGAACTGTACAATGTATAATTTGTACAATTAATTGTTACGCCCTAATATTTTAAACTATAAAAAATCAAAACTGTACAATGTATAACTGTACAGTCAGTTTAAAATTAAATTTACACTTAATCAAATTACGATTAGAAGTGTATGTAATTAGTGGCTGTTATAGTCATATATATTTAAATTTACATTTTATTTTTGCATTTTTCCACTCAATTATACTTTAACAATATTTAGAAAAATAAAAGATTAATGTAAGTCTTAGATGGCTTGCCTTCTCAACTATCATCTAACCAGGCAAATAAAAAATAATCACGGTGGATACAATTAAGCATCACATTGGAAAGATAAAGTTCTGAGAACTGCTACTTTACTCAAAACTTGTGTTTGTGTGAAATATTAAGAAGAATCGCTTCTTTTACTCGCTTAATTTACTATAATTTCAACAATAAACCCCTTCATAAACCCTAATAAAATCTACGTTATGCTGCTCACTATTTTATCAATAAAACTATTGAATGGGTTTTTAGGGTTTGCATTTCTCGCCTAAATATGTGTAGCTGTCTCTGAATTTCTTTTGCTACTATTTTGTATATAATTGCTATTTCCTATCATTATAATGTTATTATCAAGACATCTAATATAACTCCCTCTTAATTGTGTTATTATCTACACCTTTTTTATCACTAACAATTTCTCGATTAATCCCGGAAAGTTGCTGTCTAGAATTTGGGTCCTAATTTTAATTTAGTAATTTTTTGTCTATTGCAAGTCATTTGAATGTTTTCACTTTTAAAAATTATTTAAATCTTAAATTTTCACTTTATAAATGAAAATTTTACTCTAATATTATGATTTCTTTTATTCTTCAATTAGATACTTATTCAAATAAATCTATGAAAGATATTGTTGACTAGATCAGTACAATCAATGACTAAAAATAAACAATTTTAATTATTTCGGAACTTTAATTGATTAACTAATCTAAATTATAGTAATTTTAATGATAAAATTGAATAAATTAAAAATCAATAATTACCTTAAGATTATTGAAAATTTAGGGGAAAATATCAACACCTTTGCGGATGGGAAATCTTTTTCTAAATATTAAGGCTATTTATATACATTTAAATCTATATTAATCATTAAAAATTATTATCTTGCTTTTAAATACCTTAGATAAATACAGAAATTCAAAGAAAAAATGAATTTCATATTATTTTTTAAAACAGTCAAATTTTAATTCTTTTATATTATATTTAATTTTTCAAATATATAACTATTTTATAAATTTATAAATAGAGACTGTGGAAGCAGTGGGTATATATTTTTTGAAGAACAATCTTATCTGAACCACCTCTTATAGTGACATGGCTAATCACAAAATCTTTAATTTATTAAGGAAATGTGGCTGGAGTTGATTTAGAAACGAATTCGTCTATACCGGTACAAGTGATTGTGTTAATTCTTTGGCAAGTTTGTTTTATTATATTTCTTATTTGTTAGAAGTTAGTTCTGTGATGACGCAATCTTCTACACTCTGACTGATTATTAAGCGCAAGTATGTTGCTTTGTTGGCATTAATAAACAATTGATTGAGTAGTTAAAATAAAAAAGAGATTAGTTGCGGCACTAGAGGTGAATGAGTAAGTTGCTCAAATAGAAAAATTCTCATTTTTTAGAATAAAAGCATTCTTAATCTGTGAATTTACTGAAAAAAATTATACTGTTAGCAGTCATTTTTAGTGTGAAATTGACTGGAGTTTAAGATATCATTTAAGCAGGCAAGAGTATACTGTATATTATAGTAAATTTGAACGTTCGATGAGCAACTGGTAAATATAAATAAAATGGTTATTATATAAGATATTAGTAAAGTTACCTTGATGCTTCCCTATCCTTCAGGATAGATGAAATAGCTTGATAGCTATAATTGATGAAATATAGCATAAAAATAATGATTAACAAATTGATTAAAAATATTAAGATTGATGAGACTGAGGACTATTTGCTCAATTCGATAGTTTTAGAGCCTAGCGCCATTTTTGTGCCTCCATTAAGTGTGGGAACTTCATTAGCTTCCTTGACTTTGAGATTTATAGTATAGACAGAAGAACTATCAGAATGGAAACCATCATCTAGTTTAAGCTTTATCACATATAGAAAGCAAAATTATTTATTGGGAAATGATTAACATTAAACAAATATTATTAAATAACATTTTTTAATTTAATATTATTAAGAATAATAAAAGAGAATTAGTGAGAAAATAAAAATTAAAGTTAATAAAATTATAATAGTTCTCTTCTGAATTATAATAGTCTTCTTCTGTGAATTCCACAACAACTTTTAGGTTTAGTTGCCTTGAATTCGATAACTCATTCGTTGCATAAAAAAGAACACTTTTTTATTATATAAATAAATTAAAAAGTATGCTATTTGTGAAATCCAATAGTTACTTAAGTTGTAGTGTTTCCATAACTGAGAACCACTATGGTTAATTTGCTGTCAAAATGGGATTTACTGTATCAGAAGCAGCATAAAACTTCAAATTAAATGTTACTATAACATCCACAGGGTCATTGTCTAACTATACTTACCTAGTGGAATTATTGGTTTAAGAATAAATTAACTTTGCCTTAATAATATATGTGATTCAAATGAGGGGACAGTTTTAGGAATGTCTAGGAAGCTTTCTTGGATTGTAGAAGCCTCATTTACTAAGATTTCAACTTAAAATGGAACATCATAAATTAATAATGAAATATTAGTGTTAAAAATTAAAATTTACAGAAATTGCTGCTCTCAGCATTAAGGAATACGTTTCAACCAAATCATTTGAAGTTGCAGTTATTGTCATTTGATTTATTGAAGCATCATAAGTAATGAAAGATGGAAGAGGATTTGATGCAACTGTACTTGGGAGCAGTAATTAACTCATAAGAAGAAGGAACATTCATTAAGATTATATTGAAAACATCAAAACTTATACTTTTTATTTAATTAAAAATGTAGTGAATCATTTTAGAGAAACAATATATAGTGCTGATCTTACTTTTTATTTTAAATAAATCTTCATTACTTTAATATGAGGCACTGTCACCTATTAAATAAAGTACGACATCACTACCTGGCCCACTAGAAGCTAAATACACGTTGCAGATGTCATTTGATCTACTAATTTCATAGCTACTTTTAAAATCTGTACTCGAAGTAAGTAAGTATTCGTAAGCCTACATTTAAAGTACTATTTTTATGAAAAAATTATCAGTTTATACTGTTGAATTTAATTTTGTTTCCAGATTGATAGCCTGACACTTTGATGATTAAGAATCTTAAACACCATTAGGTGCTTAGAAAGAGTCATAAGCTGTTGAATCTTCAAATGTTAAGAATGAAGTGTGAGAACATGGATTCGACCAGGCTGGAGTAGAGTAGTCTGAATACTCGACTACTAAAAGTCTAATGTTGTCATTTGCTTAAAACAAGTAAGTTACTGCATTAGATTCTTTAATAAACAGACCAGCAGTTGTTAATGATTGAGTTCTTAGGATTAAGTTATATCATGAGCACCTCTAAATTGAGTCAAACACAACGAGAACATGCAATTATAATATAATAATGTATAATAAGAATTCGTTAAATTTAAATCAATAAATGAAAATCAAAACTTATGAATTGAAGATGGTGGAGGTTTACATTCACAAGAATTTTGTATGTTACTTTTTCAAATATCTTTGCTTTTTTTAATGCTCTTTTTATTATAGAAAATGGAAGAGGAGGCGAAGCAAAAAGTCTCCACGAATGTGTAGAAAAACTTGATAGAGGTAGACTGATTAATGCTAACGGAGAAATATAAGATGGATATTGGAAAAATAAGAAAGCTGTGTGATGTTTTTCATTTTCATTTCTTCAAAAAAGTATTCATATTGTTATTATAATTTAGCAAAATTCTTTTAATTTTAGTGCTGGTTGCGAATGTTACAGCGACTTGTAACGCTGAAGTGGATGTATAAATCATATCACACCCAATTGCTGCATCTGAGGTAGGATGTTCAAGATTCATGAGAATTGATAAATAATATGTTAATCTTATATTAAATTGATTAAGAAGAAGGATCTCTTCTTGTTTAAGCCCATTCATATTGTTTACTGTCACAGTTTAATTAATAACTAAAACTAGAGTAGAGATGACCTTCAGCCATCTGTAAACTGGGACTGTTTTTATTATCTAAGTTGCTAGTAACAGCAATTTTATTTGAATCATTTTTTTAGTAAGTTCAATTTCCTTAAAATGTGTCTGAATCCAAAGATAATAAGACCCAGCTTCTGAGTAAGATAGTTGAATCAACTACTCCTATTATTCCATATAATTTAGAATCAGTAAAATAAATTGAAATAGTAGGATCAGTAATTTTAGCTGAAGAGAATTACTAGATAGTTTTAAATAGTAGAATGTCAAGATTTGAATTCATCTTAATAACGAATGGATTTTAGGCTGAATAACCTGCAATAAATTATTTTAATTTAGTTAATTTGACTATATAATAAGTTTTTTTACCATAAATGATGATGCTAGAAGATTACATGATTAGATGGTCAGATTAAACATTAAAGTTCTATTGTTCACGAACAGACCAACATTTGAGTAATTTAATAAGTATATTAAAACCCTTATATTTCTTATCGTCACATTTTAGAATTTAAATTTGTATTATTTACAGGATTAAATGGGTTTAGTCCAGATTTAAAAGGAATTCCTGATAAAAGATGATTTGTAATTCAAAATTTATTTCTATAAATAATAAAGAGGATTTACTTAGTAAGCTTGTTTATCGTGGATATTGTTAGCAATTTAAATGTGGAAATCTTATGACAATGCATGAATAAATTGAAAATTTTATAATAGATTTAAATGTAAATTTCTTTCTGTTTTTAATCGAAATTTCTTCAAATATGAAGTAAATCATATTTAAGTTAATTCTAAATATATTTACTAAATCAAATATGCATTTGTTTTGGGGGGGGGGTCTAAGTCGGTGCAAAAATTTTTTCAAAATCCTAAGTCGGTGCAAAATTTTTTTTCTCAAAAACATCAAAATCCCTAAGTCGGTGCATGATCAATTTTTGACATTATTAATATATTTTATCATCCTACCCCACATAAAAAGTATCATTATTAACTAAAATTTATGTCTCAGCTTTTGAATCGAACTCCTTCATTAAATTTCGATCATAGGACACTTATAATATTATTACAAAAATATTTTTTCTCTGTGACAGATATTTGTTTAAGTAAAATAATAATATATTATATCATATTTCAATATCTAATTAGTCAGTGAGCAACAAAATTGGGGATTTAGAACATCATAATTATTCGCTAAATTTAATATTGTATGGTTTTAACATAAAATAATTGACTCAATTAATTGTCTTTTTTCTAAATACACTAATCAATATGCACGATTTTTTATGTTAAGACCATACAATATTAAATTTAGCGAATAATTATGATGTTCTAAATCCCCAATTTTGTTGCTCACTGACTAATTAGATATTGAAATATGATATAATATATTATTATTTTAACTTAAACAAATAACTGCCACAGAGAAAAATATTTTTGTAAAAATATTATAAGTGTCCTATGATCGAAATTTCATGAAGGAGTCCGATTCAGAAGCTGAGACATAAAATATAGCTAATAATGATACTTTTTATGTGGGGTAGGATGATAAAATATATCAATAATGTCAAAAATTGATAATGCACAGACTTAGGGATTTTGATGTTTTTGAGGAAAAAAAATTTTGCACCGACTTAGGATTTTGAAAAAAATTTTGCACCGACTTAGACCCCCCCCCCTTTGTTTTTAATAAAATACTCTTTCATCTCAATTTTTTATATATCTGACTCAATAAATGTTCTTGAAGAAATAATTTTATTAAAAGAATTTTATTATATTACAACATATGATAGAAAAGTGAACAATATATTTAGAAGTGGGATTACAATTATTATGATTTTTTAATTTATATCTTTAAATAAAAGTGTGTGGAAAAAATGGAATGAAAAATTAATGATTAATCAATCGACTTAATAAATTACTACTCTAACTCAATTACATTTTCTTGTCAAATAACCGAATGATGTTCCTGCAAACTTCTCAAATTTCTATCAGTGTCTCTAAGGTCGCCGTCTCTGATAAAGTATACTAAGCTGGATTCGATCATTTTCGCTTGCCACCTCCAGGCCATAAGCAGCAAATTGTCCTCCGCGGGGCCATTGATCACGGTCTTCAGATCCATCCAGGTTGACACTAATATCAATTTTAGGAATTCCGACATTTGAAAAATTTCAGAATTGCAAACGATGTCCAAACACAAACTCAAGATATCGAAATGATCAGGACACCACATGAATAAGCAGGAGCTATCTCAGGTCTGTGGAATATCCGAGAGAGACAAGTGTCCAGGATGCCAAGATAATGAATCATATTATTTTTCCTGGCCCACTCACAACACTTACCCAAGCGCCTTTTCTCATTTCTTCATCTCCAATTGCGTGCATACCCCATTCAATTCAGTGACAGAAGCATTGCTTTTGATGTTACTGCCACTTTTCTCTAATGTTAGTTTTATTTTTTCTAAGCCACAGAGCAAGGGTCTTGATGGTCTCTCATGAAATCTAAATGAATTTAATAAGTTGTTAGATTCTTGCAATTAATCAGGCAATGGGTTTCTGAAGCATTCAACTGCTTGGTGTAGACACCTGCGGGTATCTCAATCAATGGCTTTCCCAACCCTTCTGGTATCTCTATGTTCCTTTATGACTTCTGATGCTAAGAGAATTGAAGTTGACTAATGTCTTGGCAGCAGCGAATATAAGATTTTTTATCACTACTTCTCTTTCAATCCTAGCGTTTATACAAACAGTAATATCTCATATCAAGTTGCTACTTCATGTGGATCTAATTCAAAATGCGCCAAGGACTACTTGAAATACAGAAACACTAACCTTTCAACCATGAAAAATAGTCTCAAGTATCGTTGGTATTGCGAGAGACGGTCTTATCATTGTGAACCATATAATGCCACTGGAGCTGTTTCTTAACTATGTAATGTTGATGCTTGTAATTATGCTACAGTAAATAGCAAATATTTATGCTTCTATCTCTTCTCCCCATACATTATTACTTATCAGGGTCCTACTGCCAAGTGATTGTAGACCGCCCTGTGAAACTGAAGATGGCTAGAGGTGCTTCGGGGTTTACCATCACCAGGGGTTAGATGGCTAGGGCAATATAATCTTCATTTATGGCTGTTAGAAATAAATTTTAACTCTGATTAATCATATAGAAGACTTACATACTCACATTAAATTTTGGTTGCTTTCAATTTGTGGATGGAGACCCTAAATATATATATATATAATGTGCTAATGTATCAAAACCAAAAACAACAAAATATTAATAATAATTAAGAAAAATTCAAATTTCTAATTTATTTTAACAACCTCCCAATTCAAATTAATCTTTCATCTATAAATTGAAAAAATGTTTTGAAAAAAATTAAAGCAAACTAACTATGCCAAATAATTCATAATAAAATATTAACATCAATAATAAATTCCAAACAAAAGCATACATTAACTAATCAATTAGTAAATGTTAATATTTTTTAAAAATTCTTGCTTTAAAAATAATTTAATAAGAGGTTTAGAGTTCCTGATTGAGTTAAAGTTCTTTGTGGAGTCATAATTTTATTCAATAAAAATAATATTTCTTTGGAGTTAGCAATAACTATTAATTCATTTCCTGTTCCAAGCTTCCAATCTCAAGCATAATTATGGTTTAAACCAACTCAAAGAGTTTCAAGATAAATTAGTGCATGACCTTTAGTGTAGATTTATAGGAGTGCTTAATAATAAGTGCCTCATTAAAAAATATACAAATTCCTAGAGGGAAATTATCCTGTAAAAAATTTAGAGCCGGGGAAATAAAACAATTATTTAAACAAAATTGATAAATCTTTAATTTTTCTGAAGCTAAATTAATACAATTACTTTTAATATCAAAAAATTAACTTTCTCATTTAATATTAAAGTAATTTGAATAAAATCTCATTTTTTTTGAAAGTATCTTCTAATTCAGGTTTACCTCTATTTTTATTTTTTTTACATATCTCTTTTACAATTAAAAGCCAGGAAGATTTTTTACTCAGATTTAAGGATACTAAAAATTTAGTTTAATTATATTTAAAAAGACGATTTTACAGAAG
>ARYC01010820.1:0-17973 GCA_000711775.1 Oxytricha trifallax
TAATTGCACTCATTAATGTCCTGTAAAATCGTAAACACTATTGGAAATCTTTAATAATATTAAATTTGAAAATTCATAAAAGGGTTGTGGTGTTTTTATTTATTAGTCATCTTGCTCATCTATATTTTATTGTTTATATTCCCTAATAGACACTTCAAAGTTATTCAAGTGTTTTTATTTAAATATTTTTAATGCATTTATTCCAACAAAATCTTCTAGCATGTTTGCTTCTTGAGCAAATGTTAATGGATTTAATTAAAAATTTGCCTTTGATTTTGATTCCCTAGCTGCCATGTATTGAAAGTTAAATGAATCTTTAATCAATTTAAGGATAATAAAATATATAACCTAGATTTACATAAATATTGTAAAATAAATAACTCAAAAAATTTTAATAGCCTATTTTTCTCAATTGCTTAGATTTGTTTCTGATAATTTATGTCGAAAAGAGAGAGTTACTCCTTAATTGAACAAAGTAGTTTATATCTTTAGTCTTTTATATCCTATGAGTGCATTAAAAAATTTTCAAAATAGGTTTCCTTCTCTATATTTTCTATTTTTTATTTGAAATCTCAATGCTTTTACCACTTCGCTAAATATTCGTCTCTATTTCTTGACTTAGTTTCTTGCGATATGCTTTTCTCACCTTGTTGCGATTGCTCTTCTTAGGTCGCTGCTTTCCTGAGCCAGTTTTCAAGTAGAGGCCACTCAACGTAAGTTCCCACTCTCTTTTGAAATCTTACATCTTGTCACGAGGAGGATTGTCAATGACTAGCTCAACTATTTGCAGTTGCTCAATGCCTTAAAGCCTTGCTGTAACCAGCTACTTGTCTCTTTTAAGGTTAATGGGTCCTTTCTCAGCAGAGTCCATGATATACCATTAGGTGTCAATAAGTACGAAAGCCCCACAGTGCAGTTGGCTCTGGTAGAACTTATTGGTGTCGAGGTCGAAGGTGTCCCTGGTCTTGAGCTGGAAGAGCGCCCTCTTCTTGCCTCTAAGTTGCACACTGATTAAGTCGTTAAGTGATGAAACCCCTTCCGCTCCAGTGGTGGCGAGATCACTCCCAGATAAGACGTGAATGATCTCAGGGCTGTACCAGCTGATGTATCGTAGTCATAGAGTAGCCTTCTCAAATTCTTGAAACCCACGCAGTGCTCCCAGAGGAACTCGGGCCTCCTGGTCTTGGTCATGTGGCAGTGCGATTAGTATAGACTCACAAACTTCTCTACTGAATCAAAGAGTGGACTCTCCACATACAGGTTGATAGCATGGATCATGCAAGTGTACGATCGTTGGCTCATCTTGCCACAGTGCCAGAGGGGCTGCCTGAAGAGCTTATTAAGCGGGAGTTGCTTCACATTCTTGTACAATTAAGTGCACTTAAAACTCTCCACCACCTTCTTGAATCGCCCTTTCATAAACTGGTCCTTCGCTTCAATGAACACAGACGCGTAGTCGATATCTTCGTCTTCACAGTATCCAGCCTCCTTGCAATGTTGAATATAGGAAGAGCAGTCAATCCCTGAGTCCTCCAAAAAGGATTTCGTGCCTACCACGGCTTTGCGATCATCTTCGTTGTCAAAGCCGATAAAGTCTTCGGAAGTAGCTTCTGATTCCTCTTCAGTTTCTGTCAAATTTGAGTCTTATCCTTCCAGATATGGATTTGCCTGATTATCTTGCTTGATGACTTGGTCTTTCTGAGTCTTGGTGCATATCTGTTGGTCTTCGTCATCACTGTCTGCTGCTTCCTCGGGGTTGATCAAAGAGTCATCGTCTCTGTCAGTGCGGGCTCCTAGAGCCATCTGGTAGATCTCCTTGGCCTCGAAAGTATTGTAACTTATTTTCGATGAAGAACTTGGCTTTCATTTTGGCGGACATCCCTTGAATCTCGCATTCTCCATCCTTTGGACTGAATTTTAATGCTTCCTTCATCAACGAATCCACGGTGTCCTAGGTGATGGCGGCCTTGAATTTCTGCAGGAACTGAGTGGGGATGTGGGGGGAGCTCTGCTTGAGCATGGCCAAGTCCTTATTGAATCTCTTTAGCACAATTTCTTATCTCTTCTTCATGAGCTCTCCCACCTTCCTCTTAACATCGTTTTAGGTATACTTGACGCCCTGCTTGGTTAGGTCTCTCTCCACAGTCTTCTAGAACTCCTACTCATACAACCACTTGCGCGAAGACTTTGCCTCCAAGCAGGCCCAGGTGAGAGCTAATCCTGCTTCTTTGTAGTATTCCTCGTCGATTCCTCTGAAGTAATCCTTGGTAAATAGCAGCATCTTCTCATTGTCAAGTCCAGCTTTCAGCTACAGTATCTTGGTCGCTATACCCATGTCACTCCTCATTGCCCTTTCTAGATTATCGTACTCCTTGTTCTCCACCTTCTTAAGAGCTATCTCTTTCTTCTTGTCAAACTTGGCATCACGAGCACGATAGGTTTGCTTTGTTTTGGCAGCTTTGATTAACTCATCGTGATCTTGAGTTGCATATTGACCAGCAGCATTCTCACTTCTGGGGTTTTTCTTAAGAGAAAGCTGAGGTTCAATCTTTGTTGCTCTGTATAGAGATGAGCACTAAAATAACCTGATTGTGTATATTAATATTCGGTATCATAATTAATTACACTAGTCATTTCACTGTAATCCTACTACTATTCATGTTATTTGATTTTAAATCTTGAATTGCCTGCATCCATTTAAAAGACTGCAATCCCATAATTACTATTATTTGTGTTTTGATTGGGATAGATCTCATAAGAGTTTCTAAGTAATCTTTTAATGTTAATTATTAATAATTAGAAAAAGATATTGTCGAAAAATCGATTTATAAGTAATTAATCATAGAATTTATATTAAAATCATATAGAGCGTTACTCTTTCTCGAATTTTTGTTAAATTTGAGATAGAGTGTGGTAAAATGTATTAATTTACTCAAATATTTATTTATTAGAATGATATGGAATGAAATTTTCAAATTACTTGATGTTAATTGTTATTAAAAGTCAATATTTATATCTATTGAAAAATTTAATCAAATAACATATATAGCTTAATGTTTTTAGTTTGATTAATATAAATTATTAAACATTGATTAAACTAGATAAAAAATAATAATCATATAATAATTTGAAAACTTCCTTCCACTAATTAACTATTTGAGTAAATAAGTATATTTTACCACATTCTCAAAATCAAAAATCTCGAATCTCGAGAAAGCGTATTGTTTTTTTGAATATTATAAATTCTATTATTTAAAACTTATAAATAGATTTATTCAACAATGTTTCGGAGTGCATAGCAGACATTCTTATTTCAACTAGCTATATAAAATAAGAAGCCTTCTGAATTTTCTTTTTATTTTGCTATATTACAGGCTATTTTATTTTAATCATAACCATAATTTTTGCATTCAATATTAATTGCACTCATTAATGTCCTGTAAAATCGTAAACACTATTGGAAATCTTTAATAATATTAAATTTGAAAATTCATAAAAGGGTTGTGGTGTTTTTATTTATTAGTCATCTTGCTCATCTATATTTTATTGTTTATATTCCCTAATAGACACTTCAAAGTTATTCAAGTGTTTTTATTTAAATATTTTTAATGCATTTATTCCAACAAAATCTTCTAGCATGTTTGCTTCTTGAGCAAATGTTAATGGATTTAATTAAAAATTTGCCTTTGATTTTGATTCCCTAGCTGCCATGTATTGAAAGTTAAATGAATCTTTAATCAATTTAAGGATAATAAAATATATAACCTAGATTTAATATATATATTTACATAAATATTGTAAAATAAATAACTCAAAAAATTTTAATAGCCTATTTTTCTCAATTGCTTAGATTTGTTTCTGATAATTTATGTCGAAAAGAGAGAGTTACTCCTTAATTGAACAAAGTAGTTTATATCTTTAGTCTTTTATATCCTATGAGTGCATTAAAAAATTTTCAAAATAGGTTTCCTTCTATATATTTTCTATTTTTTATTTGAAATCTCAATGCTTTTACCACTTCGCTAAATATTCGTCTCTTTTTCTTGACTTAGTTTCTTGCGATATGCATTTCTCACCTTGTTGCGATTGCTCTTCTTAGGTCGCTGCTTTCCTGAGCCAGTTTTCAAGTAGAGGCCACTCAACGTAAGTTCCCACTCTCTCTTGAAATCTTACATCTTGTCACGAGGAGGATTGTCAATGACCAGCTCAACTATTTGCAGTTGCTCAATGCCTTAAACCATGCTGTAACCAGCTTCTTGTCTCTTTTAAGGTTAATGGGTCCTTTCTCAGCAGAGTCCATGATATACCATTAGGTGTCAATAAGTACGAAAGCCCCACAGTGCAGTTGACTCTAGTAGAACTTATTGGTGTCGATGTCGAAGGTGTTCCTGGTCTTGAGCTGGAAGAGCGCTCTTTTCTTGCCTCTAAGTTGAAAACTGATGAAGTCGTTCAGTGATGAAATTCCTTCCGCTCCAGTGGTGGCGATATCAATTCCAGATAATACATGAGTGATCTCAGGGCTGTACCAGCTGGATGTATCGTAGTCATAGAGTAGCCTTCTCAAATTCTTGAAACCCACGCAGTGCTCCCAGAGGAACTCGGGCCTCCTGGTCTTGGTCATGTGGCAGTGCGATTAGTATAGACTCACAAACTTCTCTACTGAATCAAAGAGTGGACTCTCCACATACAGGTTGATAGCATGGATCATGCAAGTGTACGATCGTTGGCTCATCTTGCCACAGTGCCAGAGGGGCTGCCTGAAGAGCTTATTAAGCGGGAGTTGCTTCACATTCTTGTACAATTAAGTGCACTTAAAACTCTCCACCACCTTCTTGAATCGCCCTTTCATAAACTGGTCCTTCGCTTCAATGAACACAGACGCGTAGTCGATATCTTCGTCTTCACAGTATCCAGCCTCCTTGCAATGTTGAATATAGGAAGAGCAGTCAATCCCTGAGTCCTCCAAAAAAAAGGATTTCGTGCCTACCACGGCTTTGCGATCATCTTCGTTGTCAAAGCCGATAAAGTCTTCGGAAGTAGCTTCTGATTCCTCCTCAGTTTCTGTCAAATTTGAGTCTTATCCTTCCAGATATGGATTTGCCTGATTATCTTGCTTGATGACTTGGTCTTTCTGAGTCTTGGTGCATATCTGTTGGTCTTCGTCATCACTGTCTGCTGCTTCCTCGGGGTTGATCAAAGAGTCATCGTCTCTGTCAGTGCGGGCTCCTAGAGCCATCTGGTAGATCTCCTTGGCCTCGAAAGTATTGTACTTATTTTCGATGAAGAACTTGGCTTTCATTTTGGCGGACACCCTTGAATCTCGCATTCTCCATCCTTTGGACTGAATTTTAATGCTTCCTTCATCAACAAATCCACGATGTCCTAGGTGATGGCGACCTTGAATCTCTGCAGGAACTGAGTAGGATGTGGGGGGAGCTCTGCATGAGCATGGCCAAGTCCTTAGTGAATATCTTTAGCACAATTTATTATCTCTTCTTCATGAGCTCTCCCACCTTCCTCTTAACATCGTTTTAGGTATACTTGACGCCCTGCTTGGTTAGTCTTCTAATTTTCTAAAAACTCCTACTCAAACAACCACATGCGCGCAGACTTTGCCTCCAAGCAGGCCCAGGTGAAAGCTAATCCTGCTTCTTTGTAGTAATCCTCGTCGATTCCGCTCAAGTAATCCTTGGTAAATGGCAGCAACTTCTCATTGTCAAGTCCAGCTTTCAGCTCCAGTATCTAGGTCGCTATACCCAGGTCAATCCTCAATGCCCTTTCTAGCTCATCGTACTCCTTATTCTCCAACTTCTTAAGAGCAATCTCTCTCTTCTTGTCAAACTTGGCATCACGAGCACGATAGGTTTGCTTAGTTTTGGCAGCTTTGATTAACTCATCGCGATCTTAAGTTGCATATGGACCAGCAGAATTCTCACTTCTGGGATTTTTCTTAAGAGAAAGCTGAGGTTCAATCTTTGTTGCTCTGTATAGAGATGAGCACTAAAATAACCTGATTGTGTATATTAATATTCGGTATCATAATTAATTACACTAGTCATTTCACTGTAATCCTACTACTATTCATGTTATTTGATTTTAAATCTTGAATTGCCTGCATCCATTTAAAAGACTGCAATCCCATAATTACTATTATTTGTGTTTTGATTGGGATAGATCTCATAAGAGTTTCTAAGTAATCTTTTAATGTTAATTATTAATAATTAGAAAAAGATATTGTCGAAAAATCGATTTATAAGTAATTAATCATAGAATTTATATTAAAATCATATAGAGCAGTACTCTTTCTCGAAATTTTGTTAAATTTGAGATAGAGTGTGGTAAAATGTACTAATTTACTCATATAGTTAATTAATAGAATAATATGGAATAAAATTTTCAAATTACTTGATGTTAATTGTTATTAAAAATCAATAGTTATATCTATTGAAAAATTTAATCAAATAACATATATAGCTTAATGTTTTTAGTTTGATTAATATAAATTATTAAACATTCATTAAACTAGATAAAAAATAATAATCATATAATAATTTGAAAACTTCCTTCCACTAATTAACTATTTGAGTAAATAAGTATATTTTACCACAATCTCAAAATCAAAAATCTCGAGAAAGCGTATTGTTTTTTTGAATATTATAAATTCTATTATTTAAAACTTATAAATAGATTTATTCAACAATGTTTCGGAGTGCATAGCAGACATTCTTATTTCAACTAGCTATATAAAATAAGAAGCCTTCTGAATTTTCTTTTTATTTTGCTATATTACAGGCTATTTTATTTTAATTATAACCATAATTTTTGCATTCAATATTAATTGCACTCATTAATGTCCTGTAAAATCGTAAACACTATTGGAAATCTTTAATAATATTAAATTGGAAAATTCATAAAAGGGTTGTGGTGTTTTTATTTGTTATTCACCTTGCTCATCTATATTTTATTGTTTATATTCCCTAATAGACACTTCAAAGTTATTCAAGTGTTTTTATTTAAATATTTTTAATGCATTTATTCCAACAAAATCTTTTAGCATGCTTGCTTCATTAGTTGATGTTGCTAGATTTAATTAAAAATTTGCCTTTGATTTTGATTCCCTAGCTGCCATGTATTGAAAGTTAAATGAATCTTTAATCAATTTAAGGATAATAAAATATATAACCTAGATTTATATATATATTTACATAAATATTGTAAAATAAATAACCCAAAAAATTTTAATAGCCTATTTTCTCAATTGCTTAGATTTGTTTCTGATTATTTATGTGGAAAAGAGAGAGTTACTCCTTAATTGAACAAAGTAGTTTATATCTTTAGTCTTTTATATCCTATGAGTGCATTAAAAAATTTTCAAAATAGGTTTCCTTCTATATATTTTCTATTTTTTATTTGAAATCTCAATGCTTTTACCACTTCGCTAAATATTCGTCTCTATTTCTTGACTTAGTTTCTTGCGATATGCTTTTCTCACCTTGTTGCGATTGCTCTTCTTAGGTCGCTGCTTTCCTGAGCCAGTTTTCAAGTAGAGGCCACTCAACGGAAGTTCCCACTCTCTCTTGAAATCTTACATCTTGTCACGAGGAGGATTGTCAATGACCAGCTCAACTATTTGCAGTTGCTCAATGCCTTAAACCATGCTGTAACCAGCTTCTTGTCTCTTTTAAGGTTAATGGGTCCTTTCTCAGCAGAATCCATGATATACCATTAAGTGTCAATAAGTACGAAAGCCCCACAGTGCAGTTGACTCTAGTAGAACTTATTGGTGTCGATGTCGAAGGTGTTCCTGGTCTTGAGCTGGAAGAGCGCTCTTTTCTTGCCTCTAAGTTGAAAACTGATGAAGTCGTTCAGTGATGAAATTCCTTCCGCTCCAGTGGTGGCGATATCAATTCCAGATAATACATGAGTGATCTCAGGGCTGTACCAGCTGGATGTATCGTAGTCATAGAGTAGCCTTCTCAAATTCTTGAAACCCACGCAGTGCTCCCAGAGGAACTCGGGCCTCCTGGTCTTGGTCATGTGGCAGTGCGATTAGTATAGACTCACAAACTTCTCTACTGAATCAAAGAGTGGACTCTCCACATACAGGTTGATAGCATGGATCATGCAAGTGTACGATCGTTGGCTCATCTTGCCACAGTGCCAGAGGGGCTGCCTGAAGAGCTTATTAAGCGGGAGTTGCTTCACATTCTTGTACAATTAAGTGCACTTAAAACTCTCCACCACCTTCTTGAATCGCCCTTTCATAAACTGGTCCTTCGCTTCAATGAACACAGACGCGTAGTCGATATCTTCGTCTTCACAGTATCCAGCCTCCTTGCAATGTTGAATATAGGAAGAGCAGTCAATCCCTGAGTCCTCCAAAAAGGATTTCGTGCCTACCACGGCCTTGCGATCATCTTCGTTGTCAAAGCCGATAAAGTCTTCGGAAGTAGCTTCTGATTCCTCTTCAGTTTCTGTCAAATTTGAGTCTTATCCTTCCAGATATGGATTTGCCTGATTATATTGCTTGATGACTTGGTCTTTCTGAGTCTTGGTGCATATCTGTTGGTCTTCGTCATCACTGTCTGCTGCTTCCTCGGGGTTGATCAAAGAGTCATCGTCTCTGTCAGTGCGGGCTCCCAGAGCCATCTGGTAGATCTCCTTGGCCTCGAAAGTATTGTACTTATTTTCGATGAAGAACTTGGCTTTCATTTTGGCGGACATCCCTTGAATCTCGCATTCTCCATCCTTTGGACTGAATTTTAATGCTTCCTTCATCAACAAATCCACGATGTCCTAGGTGATGGCGGCCTTGAATCTCTGCAGGAACTGAGTGGGGATGTGGGGGGAGCTCTGCTTGAGCATGGCCAAGTCCTTATTGAATCTCTTTAGCACAATTTCTTATCTCTTCTTCATGAGCTCTCCCACCTTCCTCTTAACATCGTTTTAGGTATACTTGACGCCCTGCTTGGTTAGGTCTCTCTCCACATTCTTCTAAAACTCCTACTCATTCAACCACTTGCGCGCAGACTTTGCCTCCAAGCAGGCCCAGGTGAGAGCTAATCCTGCTTCTTTGTATTATTCCTCGTCGATTCCTCTTAAGTAATCCTTGGTAAATGGCAGCACCTTCTCATTGTCAAGTCCAGCTTTCAGCTCCAGTATCTATGTCGCTATACCCAGGTCGCTCTTCATTGCCCTTTCTAGCTTATCGTACTCCTTGTTCTCCACCTTCTTAAGAGCTATCTCTTTCTTCTTGTCAAACTTGGCATCACGAGCACGATAGGTTTGCTTTGTTTTGGCAGCTTTGATTAACTCATCGCGATCTTGAGTTGCATATTGACCAGCAGAATTCTCACTTCTGGGGTTTTTCTTAAGAGAAAGCTGAGGTTCAATCTTTGTTGCTCTGTATAGAGATGAGCACTAAAATAACCTGATTGTGTATATTAATATTCGGTATCATAATTAATTACACTAGTCATTTCACTGTAATCCTACTACTATTCATGTTATTTGATTTTAAATCTTGAATTGCCTGCATCCATTTAAAAGACTGCAATCCCATAATTACTATTATTTGTGTTTTGATTGGGATAGATCTCATAAGAGTTTCTAAGTAATCTTTTAATGTTAATTATTAATAATTAGAAAAAGATATTGTCGAAAAATCGATTTATAAGTAATTAATCATAGAATTTATATTAAAATCATATAGAGCGTTACTCTTTCTCGAATTTTTGTTAAATTTGAGATAGAGTGTGGTAAAATGTACTAATTTACTCATATAGTTAATTAATAGAATAATATGGAATGAAATTTTCAAATTACTTGATGTTAATTGTTATTAAAAGTCAATATTTATATCTATTGAAAAATTTAATCAAATAACATATATAGCTTAATGTTTTTAGTTTGATTAATATAAATTATTAAACATTGATTAAACTAGATAAAAAATAATAATCATATAATAATTTGAAAACTTCCTTCCACTAATTAACTATTTGAGTAAATAAGTATATTTTACCACATTCTCAAAATCAAAAATCTCGAGAAAGCGTATTGTTTTTTTGAATATTATAAATTCTATTATTTAAAACTTATAAATAGATTTATTCAACAATGTTTCGGAGTGCATAGCAGACATTCTTATTTCAACTAGCTATATAAAATAAGAAGCCTTCTGAATTTTCTTTTTATTTTGCTATATTACAGGCTATTTTATTTTAATTATAACCATAATTTTTGCATTCAATATTAATTGCACTCATTAATGTCCTGTAAAATCGTAAACACTATTGGAAATCTTTAATAATATTAAATTGGAAAATTCATAAAAGGGTTGTGGTGTTTTTATTTGTTATTCACCTTGCTCATCTATATTTTATTGTTTATATTCCCTAATAGACACTTCAAAGTTATTCAAGTGTTTTTATTTAAATATTTTTAATGCATTTATTCCAACAAAATCTTTTAGCATGCTTGCTTCATTAGTTGATGTTGCTAGATTTAATTAAAAATTTGCCTTTGATTTTGATTCCCTAGCTGCCATGTATTGAAAGTTAAATGAATCTTTAATCAATTTAAGGATAATAAAATATATAACCTAGATTTATATATATATTTACATAAATATTGTAAAATAAATAACCCAAAAAATTTTAATAGCCTATTTTCTCAATTGCTTAGATTTGTTTCTGATTATTTATGTGGAAAAGAGAGAGTTACTCCTTAATTGAACAAAGTAGTTTATATCTTTAGTCTTTTATATCCTATGAGTGCATTAAAAAATTTTCAAAATAGGTTTCCTTCTATATATTTTCTATTTTTTATTTGAAATCTCAATGCTTTTACCACTTCGCTAAATATTCGTCTCTATTTCTTGACTTAGTTTCTTGCGATATGCTTTTCTCACCTTGTTGCGATTGCGCTTCTTAGGTCGCTGCGTTCCTGAGCCAGTTTCAAGTAGAGACCACTCAACGTATTCCCACTCTCGCTTGAAATCTTATCTTGTCACGAGGAGGTGTCAATGACCAGCTCAACTATTTGCAGTTGCTCAAGGCCTTAAACCAAGCTGTAACCAGCTTCTTGTCTCTTTTAAGGTTAATGGGTCCTTTCTCAGCAGAGTCCATGATATACCATTAGGTGTCAATAAGTACGAAAGCCCCACAGTGCAGTTGACTCTAGTAGAACTATTGGTGTCGATGTCGAAGGTGTTCCTGGTCTTGAGCTGGAAGAGAGCTCTCTTCTTGCCTCTAAATTGAAAACTGATGAAGTCGTTCAGTGATGAAATTCCTTCCGCTCCAGTGGTGGCGAGATCAGTTCCAGATAATACATGAGTGATCTCAGGGCTGTACCAGCTGGATGTATGTAGTCATAGAGTAGCCTTCTCAAATTCTTGAAACCCACGCAGTGCTCCCAGAGGAACTCGGGCCTCCTGGTCTTAGTCATGTGGCAGCGCGATTAGTATAGACTCACAAACTTCTCGACTGAATCAAAGAGCGGACCCTCCACATACAGGTTGATAGCATGGATCATGCAAATGTACGATCGTTGGCTCATCTTGCCACAGTGCCAGAGAGGCTGCCTGAAGAGCTTATTAAACGGGAGTTGCTTCACATTCTTGTACAATTAAGTGCACTTAAAACTCTCCACCACCTTCTTGAATCGCCCATTCATAAACTGGTCCTTAGCTTCAATGAACACAGACGCGTAGTCGATATCTTCGTCTTCACAGTATCCAGCCTCCTTGCAATGTTGAATATAGGAAGAGCAGTCAATCCCTGAGTCCTCCAAAAAAGGATTTCGTGCCTACCACGGCCTTGCGATCATCTTCGTTGTCAAAGCCGATAAAGTCTTCGGAAGTAGCTTCTGATTCCTCCTCAGTTTCTGTCAAATTTGAGTCTTATCCTTCCAGATATGGATTTGCCTGATTATATTGCTTGATGACTTGGTCTTTCTGAGTCTTGGTGCATATCTGTTGGTCTTCGTCATCACTGTCTGCTGCTTCCTCGGGGTTGATCAAAGAGTCATCGTCTCTGTCAGTGCGGGCTCCCAGAGCCATCTGGTAGATCTCCTTGGCCTCGAAAGTATTGTACTTATTTTCGATGAAGAACTTGGCTTTCATTTTGGCGGACATCCCTTGAATCTCGTATGAATCCATCCAGACGATGTTTTCTACTCTATTCTTAGTAGTACGCGTCTTGAGTCTTGCGCTGCCCTAGTCATAGTCAGCCTTGCAGTCCAGGAACTCCATGATCACAAAGTCTTTGGGCTAACCGATGAGTGGTCAGGCCCATCATAAGGTAAAGTTGACATTTTCTTTGATTTTTTGTCTCTCAGTCTTTTCGCCATTTTTAATAATTATAATTTTTATTGCCTGTGCTGTATTTTACTAATCTTCAAAAGATTCAGAAAATGGCAGTAATCAGAATCTCAGGCTTGGGTGATTTTCACATCGGGATTTTCTGATGTTGATTTTCTTATACCGTGTTGCAGCCAAATTGAACCTTTTTAAAGAATGAACTTTACTTGAATAGTACCTCAATCGAGAGCTTGTGTTTTGTTCTTGTGAGTTACAAATTTCTGAACTGCCAGCTGTTCTCATTTTGGAAATATAAAGTTCACTTCATGGGCACATGACAATGCAGATTTCGAATATTCGTGATAATCTGTAGGCCCATATTTTCTTAAATGTCAACCAGACTCAAGTGGTTGAGTGCAGCAGTGAGTGCCTTTATGTAAACAACTTTAAGCCAACGCATGTTAAACCTTTGGACCTCAGTAGAGAGCTCCCGGATGAGTTTCTCTATGCGATCTCTACAATGATTAAAGATATTCAATAGAGTTACCTGGTTGTAGTCGAACCACTGGTGATGCTGAAGTGCCTGCCTTTTATGTACCTGAAAGCCTGTTCAATCGGTGCCATCTCGAATTGGTATGGCCCCAGGAATAGGACTGGGAGCTTGATTCGCTCAAGCCAGTCCAGCGACAATTAGCTATTATGATAGGAGGCATTATCAATTACAATGTATCTCTCCCTCCAAACCCACTCTTGCTGGTTGAGGCGCTCAGCCAGCTTCCCGATGAACAGCAGGAACGTGACGCTTTTATTGTCGCCATGATTGATTGAGCTGAGTAAGCGGCCATCACTGAATGCTGCGCTAATGAGACTTACTTTGCTTAAACGCTACTTTCAAGTCACAATGTTGCGATTGGACTGCCCAATCCAGGAGTAGTTCCTGTTGTCGTTGCTTTGAAGGATGGCTTCGTCGACGTTGATGAGATTCTTACCACAATGGAAGTGGTGAATGAACTCGGCGGCAGCATACTAGCGGCTGAGCAGGCTGTTGTGCTGAGGAGAGAGCTGGCCCACCTTGCGGTAGGTCATTTGCAAGTCGCCTCTGAAATGCTTGATGATTCGTTGACTCGAAAGCACTATGCCCCTCTCCTTCAGCAAATGACTTTGAACCTCCCTTGAAGTAATCATAGCCAGCGGATTCTATACAAGCACTGCTATCTTATTCATAGTCCTTCAACCAATCCTGTTGATTCGTGGACCTCTTTTCATAGTGAAAAAATCCACCAATCCTTGCTCTGATTTTACAGTAAGTAGCTTACTCACCTTGTAGCGGCTAAGTCCAAGCATGAGCGAGATTTGCAAAACGCTCCTGCGCTATTAGTGATAAAGCTCATCGCAGGAGCGCTTGAGTTGGCAGCATTACGATTCAGACCCATGCAAGTAAATTTTATTGGCTTCCAAATGCGGGGCAACCTGAGCTTACTTTAGCGATGTGGTTGCCAGATCATTCTCAGTGAGACTCCAGTTTAGAGTATCTTAAGCTGGAAATACAGTCGTAGGACTGGGGTTCTCACCATTCTTGCTAATTCCACTTTTGCCATTATAGCTCAGGCAGGAACTAAGATGGTTTGAAAATCTCAAGGGCCAAGCCTGCTATGCTCTTTACCTATTCAGAGTTGAGGACGGAATCCATCTCGGGATCTTCTCTAAGACAGGTGCTCACAAACTTCTTTGAGTCAACTACAGTCGTTTGCGTCTCAAGCGTGCGTTGCGCTTTCTCCAATTAAGACAGTCGTCTCTCAATAGCAAGGAAATTCCAGGATCAAATGGCAATGACGGGCTCCATAATATATCCACTCGATATTAGTTCAGAGCTAACATACTTATTTAGCCTCCCCCCCTTGAATAATGCAACTGCTCATAATCATCTTAGTGGGCTCTTAATCTAGCTCCCCTGAATCCAACGAATAAGGAAAGTATGAGTCGATGCGACTCCTACAAATGTTTCGGCTCATGAGTCCAGTTGTTATATATATTCCTGAGGTAAATTGATTGCTAAATCCTTAATACTCTTGATCAAAAGCAAAAAACTGTAGTATTTTCCGCTAAGCAGAATATCTACTGCTCTAGTGCAAAAGCTATTTGCCTGCAATACCTTTTAAATCAGGATTCTTGGCACCCTGTTCTAAAACGGTGAAACTAGTCTCGCATTTAAGGGCTGCTATTCAATTTAATTCTAAAATTATGGAGGAGATTGCGCAATAGCAGCAGCTGGACAATCGTGAGTTCTCATCAAAGGTTCAGAGTAAGCGGGATCTCTACAATTTCATGGCACTGGAATGCTAAGCTCACTTACCACGATACAAGCAACTCAACTCATACTTCCTGTCGCAAATAATGAAGGGAGAAAAGAAGGTAAGCTACCACACCACGCCAGACCCGCTCACTCCCCCTCACCCTCCTCCTCAACAAATAGTATTCCGCGCAACCGAACCCCACACGCTCCTCTCCCACACAGGCCCCCCACTCCTCGCCACTCCAATGCTGGCAGGACTGACTCTCTCAAATCTTCTGGACTTTGCGGTGCATCACGCCGAGCCATTGGAGTTTCTCCCAGACCAGAGAGACTGGAATCGAATGGACCGCTAGTGGTTAGGTGACATTTTGAACACGATGAGATAGCAGGAGCTTCAGGAAATGATTCGATATGCTTAGTTGCAGTCGGCCCAGAAGCAGCAGCAGACTTAAGGGACCTCAAATCAAATACGATCAGAGTTCCAGGAGGCATTCCATCGATGCGTTAATTTCAAACGTAACTCTTATTTTTTGATTTAATAGCTTCTTTAGCTCACAAGGGTAAGGCTATTTCTATGCTGAAGGCTAATGCTAAGAGGCGTAGGAGCAGGCAAGAATGCGAGGAGACTAAGGATGAGGAACGAATGCTGAGAGCGGACAAACATCAGTACATGCTAGAGGTAAAGAGGCTCAAATCTGAATACAGTAAGCTGGCGCAAATTCCAAAATTGTAGTAGAATGTCAATCAGAGGCTAGACCAACATTAAAAGCCCCTTAACATTGGGTCAGCTCCATTTGGTTCTTAGAGCTTGAATCAAGCGCACTTCAACATTTGAGGCTCAACTGAATGCAGTGCAGCATTTCAATTAGTAACCTCCCCATGCTTATTTCCTGAGAGATGGTCTAGTCCTAAATAGCTGTTATTGAACCAATAATACAGTCTAGAGCTCAGCTAGTAATTATATGTTGAAGTGTTGGGTAAGAGCTCCTAATCGTCTTACAGAGTTCGAGATCTCATATTGATATCTTTTGAAATAGCTGTGTGATCCCTCTTGGTAGTTCTTCAGATATTGTACCTCTGCTGAATCAAAGTTTAAAGTGTGGGTTTGAATAGCTGAGGTTTGTTTTACAGAATGCGTATTTAGTTCTTAAGAAGCATTAAGTATTGAGTAATTTGCGTTGTTGTGAAGTGAATTAGAGTTTTAAGTGTGAGTGATATTAGTTAGATGAGCGAAGGTATAGTAATATTTGGACGAATAGAGTGCCTCAACTCGCTCAGAAGCTGAATGAATCCTAATGAGTAGCAATTAAGCACTCCTTATCAGGCACTAGCTGGGATATCTTATGAGATGGGGGTGGAATAGCAGTATCTGTTTATAATATCTCATTTACTTGGCTTAGACTATGAATAAGCTGCTCGAGGCTAGTACTCGACTAGCATTTAAAAATTTTGATTTGAGGAGGATAATCATCAGAATGTTGTGATTAGGAGACTTCTTATATCAAAGAGCTTCCTCCATCGATGGTGCTAATCTAAACACCAGGAGAAAACTCTTTAGTAGCATATTTTGTGAGATTAGGGTTTGACTTGTATTGTACCCGAAGACGCTGGTCGAATACTATATGTTTAGAGTGCCCCAAATCAATCATGGAGGCTCTGCTCTTCACAATCTCGTGGATATTGCTTTCCCCAAGCAAACCCTCATTCACTTTGAAATTGCTCACTCGGTATGAGTTCCTGATTGAGATGAGCTCTCAAGGCAGGTCATCTTGCTCAATTAGTACTTGCTCAAGCCGCTAGAGAGTTATCTTGCGGTTACCAAGTACCAATTGGCCTTAGCGTTCGAGCATTTCAAGAGCTTCAAGGTATTCTTCCAGTCTCTTATTGGTTTTCCATTCTTTAAACTCGGGATTTCGCTTGCTGTAACTTGCTTTACTTATTTTCTTCTGCTTAATCTGTTGGATTGTGGTCAGTGAGTTTGCAAGAATCATCTCAAGGCATAATGATGGCACCACATCCAAGCAGAATGGGGGCTAAAGCATCTCGCTCATTAGCGATTCTACGAAGTCGATTGCTTAACTCAATGAACCCATCATGCTCTGCTACTATGCTGTCATTTCTCGAACAGTTGTTCTGTACTACTTCCTAATATTACTCCTTGAAGCAGCATTCATTAAAGTCATTTCCTTGCATGATTTCTGCTTGCACACCTCCATATTGACCAGCTGATGAAGATCGAGTACCGTCCACTCTTCAGGCAGATTTTCCCTCTCAAAAATAGTTTGACAGCTGTCTTGTTTTTTGTACTTCAGCGGTTGTCTTCACTCTTTCACCAGATGCTGGATAATCGAAGCCATTTGGTGCTTCCAAGTATTATCTGGGTCTCTCGCTCTAGTGAAAGCAATGAGGCTCTTAGCCAACTTAGTAAGGCTTCCTCGTAATCTATTATCTCAACGAGAATGAAGCTTAGATGCTTAGCGTAAACAAGCTGCTCATCCTCTAATGCGATTAGTAAAGAACTTGAACAAATGGTCGGAGAAGCGTTCTCGAGTTTAGGCATATGTGGGATCTCTAGGATTTAAGGCGAGGGCTGGAGGCAATTCAAATTACCTCCATGATTATTATCAACTAATGAGCCATTCTACTCTTACTAAGCGACAGAGATGGGTTTCCTCGAAGCAAGAGATTAGCTGGAGCGCTATTGCTTTTAGTTAGATAGCGCGCCATAGGCAATATAGAGCTGCTTCATAGCCTCCTTGACTCTCATTCTCCTCTTATTACTATAAGAAGGTGGCATAGCGCCTTAGAAAATCTTTCTGGCCTTATCAACCAGCTTCAGTGTGCGTAGTCGGGGCTTCCAAGTTTACACATAGTTCTCATAGGATGCCTGTAGAAATCGTGAGGGGACCACTGTTGAATGCTTCGCTATTACTGACGAGACTTGATTGAGTATTTATGTTCTCGCCAAGAAACTAGCTGGGCTCCTCCTTCAATCGACAGCAGGTGGTGTGGTTCTTGAAAGGCTTCTATTGGAATGCTCGCATCCTTCTATACACTGGGACGCAAAGATGGCCTTCGCTATTGATCTGGCTGGTGAGGGAAGCACCACTGAATGCAACGGTCTTTAACACATTAATAATGGCGTCGCTGTAGTTTGCCTTCGTGTAGTATTCGTCTTGCTCATAATTGAATAAGGTGTTGATCGCACTCTACAGGGACCTATCCAATCTTTTTTTGGCATCATCTTGTTTTAAGTATTTGCTGCTTAATTATTCATAATTTAAGTTTTGCTGTTTAATAGGAACTGCCAAATATGGCAGCTAAAGTGACTGCTAAGGCATTGTTTCTAAGGCCTCTTTAAATGTTTGTTATTTGTTAT
>ARYC01010825.1:0-20806 GCA_000711775.1 Oxytricha trifallax
CTTTAACTGCCACGATTTTGATTTATATTTAATTTAATTATAATTAATTTTCCAAATTCAAATGTATTTCTACAATATTAAATCAAGAGAATAAGTTAATGTATTTAAATAAGATAATAAATATTAATTATTGTAAATTAAGTTGTAATTAAATGATATTTATATATAAGGTACTATGCATGGTACAAAATGCAATTTGTATTAAAATTAATGAAGATATTCATTTGACATAGAAGATTTAGAATATATGCAAATTGTTTGAAGTGATATTGAAAATGTGCAAATGAACTAGATAAAATCATCTAAATTTATGTATAAAGGACTTTATGTTTAATGTTATAATACCAATCATTAACTTGATTAAACTGGTTTTAGTAAAGAATGTAAGAAAAGTATATAATGAAAAATATCATCAGAGTGAGTCATAAATGGCATAGATATTCACTACGAACTACCCAAAGTCATTAGATTCTTTAATTAAATGCTAATAACAAATTCTGTTATATTTTTTTAAATGTGTTTAATGTAAAAAATTGAAATAATCTAAATATCTTTCACGCAATTTCGCTACTTTCAAACATATGAAAATATAGTAAAATAATCATAGTCTGAATGATAAATAGCTAATTGAGAGTTGATCTTATTTCAGCCAAAGTATGCATTGAAGATCAATAAATAATTACTGAAGATGAGGAACATTGCATATTGTTTTTCTTTGAACTAAGTAAATAAACCAATGAATTCATTCAAATGTTGTAAAATAAACAAAGCAATTGGTTTCAACTTAATTGTCATATAAATTTTTATTTGAATTATCCTTAGTTTTTCATATTAATATAAAAATATAATATTAAATTAATTAATACTGGGATCATGAGGAGACTCTTTCAGAATAATTAATGAATAATATGATTACTTTAATGATTTTTTCTGATAAATTGAAGTTTAGAAATTCTCAAATTTCCAGTTGCTCTTGTTGCTCATAATTGAAATAATTATAGTAAGAAGGATAAGTATGAAGTAGATTATTTATTAATATAATTAGAATAATCTGCAAAGTAGATTTATCGTAATAATCAGACAGAGTTTTTGGATAGTGATCAAATTAATAATTAATGTTTGAAAGTCAGCTCTACTATTTAATTGAATTCTCATAAAAGGATTAGAGGATAACACCATTTAATGATCATAATTAAAATAATTAAGTCTAAGTTATTGAGAGATTTCAAAGATTATAATAAAAATTTGTTTTAATTTCGCTATTATTAAAATAAATACTTAGTCAATCAGAATACTATTTATACAAATAAAAAATGGAAATTTCTAATAAAACGTTTGATCTTCCTAATCACAATTGTCATCTTCATCACTTGTATGAGGGCAGTCTTCTTTGTCCCCTCTCTGTGTTTCTTTGTGGAGCACCTGCCTAGTGAAACCTGTGGTCTTCCCATGTGGGATCACTAAATAATAAAAATTAAAGATATTATTTTTGTAGCTTACATTTTAAGTGAGTGCTGTACCTCCTCCTGAATCTGATCTATAAGAATACTTTTAAATATATTAAGTTTTTGATTAAATTTATTATTGATAAAATATGAAAAACATTGGGAAATTTGAGAAAAAAAATTGAAAATAATACTGTCATTATTATAAAAAAAGTAATTTAAATTATATTTCAAAGGGGTAAAATTTAATAACTATGAGACTATTTTGTAAAAAATGATTGATACAAGACATTTAGTTTTTTTATATAAGTACATTATTATTTTATTTTTTAGTATTCCAAAATCTATTCTAGTTAAGCGGAGTGTTTTAAAATGCAGTTTGTATTAGGTTTAAAAAGTTGATTATAAAAATGTTTGTCTAATAATGTTTTTTTTGTGAAATAAAAGTACCGCAGATAATAAAACCCATTTATCAAAGTGTTAGATATTACTTTAGAATAATGAGTAATACTTATTTATGGTGAGACCATTTAGCAGTTTAATGTAAAAATCAATTTAAATTGGACATTTACAAGCTTATAATTTTGATGAGAAGTATAGAAATATTAAAATGCAAATTTTCTCGTATTGTTTTAGTTTAATCCATTTTAAATGTAATCTTAATTAAAATAAATTTATTTCGTTACTTGATATATTAATTTATTTTTTAAATTTCAAAAATTAATGATTAATAATTTCATATTTTAAATCATAATTATTTACATTAATTTTCAAATTTCAAATTAAGTATTAATTTTATAATAAATTGATATAATATAAACAAAAAACGATATAAAATATTTCATTTTAGATAAAATTTGATTATTAGTTTTGGGTAATTATATAATAACACAGTATCTTTAAGTATTAAAAAAATTCATAGAACTTACAATATTAACAATAACAACAATAAACATAAACCCCATTTACATAAACTAAAAGTAAATAAAAAATACTTAACTCCCACTATTTTGGCAATACTAGAGATACGAGCAGAATTGAATATTTTGAATCAGTTTTGTGTCAGAAACTTCATAAATGTTTGCAATATAATCACTGCATATTTATATTTTATTTACGAAAAAAAGAGCATGCTTGGTCTAAATGTGTAAATTTTATAATATTTCATTTATGATTCGCATCCATAATTGCTAGCATCATGACTTTAATATTTAATTAAAATCATCCATATACAATGAGAAACTTATCTAGTTACAAGGTAAGAAACAAAATAGGTGCAACTATCTTAACTCAATTCTACTCAAGCTTCGTTACAAGAAATATATCAGCTACTTGCTGTTAACTCATTTGTCCATGCTCATAGATATTATAAATAGATTAGTTTAGTATATTAACATTCAAATGATCTTCTAGTAATATATTATTATATAAGATAAGATAAGATGATAATAAATTAATATTTGTATAGTTTAAAGGTTGGTTTCTGTTAGCTTGACTGCACAGCCACTACCTTGTTCCACATCAGCAGCAGAAGATAAACACAGCAGCATCTAAGAAACAATGCACTTAATAAGTCAACACGTACAAGGCAGTTGACCTGACATATTGAAAATAGGGCATGAAGTGAACAAGAAGCTCCTCAATAATAGATATCAAGTCATATCTAAATCAAGCAAATAGAAATAGTAATGGTTTCATTGGAAGTAGTCTAGTTGTTTATTTATAAAATAGTTAAGTGGAATACATCATAGAAATAAATGTTAATTCAAGTGTAAAAAAATAAATTACCTAAAATTAGGAATAATTTATGGGAACTATCTTAAGAATATGCTTGTATAAATCGTTATTATTCATAATATATAGAATTGAGAACTACACAAATGCCTAGATGTGTTTTGACTTGTTGTTTTAACTAAAATATAGAAATATGGACATTTAAAAAATTAAGTGATTGGCTAATTGTTTTAAATTAAGAAAATTATATCATTATATTGAGTAAATTAGATATTATTTATTTATATTTATTGAATTATTATGATAATTCATTATAAAAAAAGCAGAAAGAAGTAATATATTTATATAGAAATAATAGTTAGATAAATACCTGAATTAAACTTTTAATAAATTAAATATATCTGTGTTTGCTTAGTATCAACTAATACCATCAAATATATATTAAGAATATCCTATTCCTCAATAAAATAGATTATTTTTAAAACATGGGATTTTAGATTATATGCAAGGTTATCAACTATAAGTTACTCAACTGATAATGTTTTAAAGTATCAGGTATGAAATAGAATATCGAAATTAAGAGATTAGTAGAATTACAAATATAAAAGATGTTTGTAAAAGGTTTGTAAACTATATGTAAAAATATAGATAAAATGGTTTAAAAAAGGTTTTTATAAATAAAAGGGGTTTTCTCGTCATTATCGAATTCATTACAAATAGAATCTTTTATGGTAAGATTACTAATTTTAAAAATTTAAAATATAATTAATTTGTTGATTATATTTTTGATATCTCAAAGATATATTCAAAATCATTTAAAAAATAAAATGAATGTAATTAAAAAAAGGGTATAATTGTAGGAATAAATTCGATTTGGGAAAATGAATTAAATATTAAAATCATTGCAGTTATCAAATCCAAATGATTTCAAAATTCAAATCTAAAACGATTCTACCAGTAGATCCCGCAAATTTGGCTGGACTTTACTGTTGGCAATATTCCTCAATCATACTACAAAGCGAGATATTTTGATTTTGAGCTAGCTCCCCTATATAGTAAAAGGGATTTTTCTCGCTTGGGAGAAGAGAAAAATCATTATAGCAATAACAACCACCGTCCAATTTTTAATGCGCTATCCAGAGAGTATCATATTGTTAGGGTTTGGAGACATTTTTCAAAAACATAACTGAAGGTAATTAATAATTAAATAATTTTAATTTTAATTTATTTTCCCAAATCGAATGTATTCCTACAAAATAAAACGTTATAAGAGAGGAGAAACCTTTGAAAATAAATTAACTTCATAAAATGCAGAAAAATCAATTATAATTTCCTTATTTCTATGATTTAAATCAACTAGTGCTCTTATAAATGTTATTCAAAGAATATAATTTCAACCTAGAATAAACATAGAAAGGACTATAGAAATTAATCTTTCATCTAGAAAAAATCCAGTGCCTTGGCTGAAATGTTGATGAATTATCATCATAACAGGGAAATTTTAAGCAGCCATTAGAATAACTTGCCATCTCAAATATCGATTCCACGAATATTCTTCAAAGAAGATACGCAATAAGCTACAAATAAGCAGTCGTGATGCAGACATCGACAAAGTGTGAATTTTATTGAATAAAGGCGGTACTTTTATAATTGCAAAATTTAATATATTTAGTCAAAAATTAATTTAAAATTTGAAGCAGCTTTTTGGAAACGTCTTTCATTTATTTTTCAAGATTATATGATTTAAATAAAATCTCTATGTTTTTGTCTGTAGACAGTCAGTAACACAGTCAAAATTCATAAAGAATATTTTTCATCGGCTTTTAAATGCTTCCTCCAATCATCTTCATAAAAAATTTATCTTTTTTCCTCCATCACCCACTATTAAAATGTAGATCCACTCCCCACCCAAGATCAAATCAAAGTTTATATTCTTCACCATTTAAACAGTGACAGGCCTAAATCGCAGCAGTAACTTGACATATGACTCGACGCTTCCACATCTAGGAATATAATTTTTATTAGAATTGTGATGAACTACTGGAAAAGCAATTTCGCGGGACCCAAAATTAAAAATTTGGTACCGGAATCGTTATAAAAGCCCTATTTCAATTATGGTATTCACAAAACGATTATGATAGTATTAAACTACTTTTGATATATTTAATATTAATCCTCTAAATTTGAGCTCATGAGTAAGACTGTGACACAAGAATGCTATTTATATAGAGTATATTTATTATAAAAACAAAGATCTGATCAAGCACATTCAATTAATGATCACTCAAAAGAAATTATATTTTTTAATTATTTTAATTATTTCTTCCCAAAAATGCCCTTGCATACTGCTAATCCACTAATTTAGGATCTTAAGCAAGTGAAGAACATTCATTCATATTTGAAAACTAACTTTTGATTAATACTATATTTCAATTCTACTCTTGATCTTCTCTAAGTATATTCTTACTATTGAAGATGAAACTCCAAGTTAGCTTAACCATGGCAGATAATACTTGGCATCTATCACAGACAGATACCGTTTATAAATCATGGAAAATCAATTTTAGTAAAATTTCGATGAACTTCTGGCAAAGCAATCTCGCGAAACATTATATATTTTTAATTCTGACTTCGATTTACCCAGGAAAGCTATGATAAAGAGATGCTAACTCGCTAAGATATTAAGAAATGGTAGGTTTCAGTTCCTCTATGAAGCTTCTAAGCCTACGAAAACACCTATTTAAGTAACATCAAATCATCCCGGGCCTCATTCATCGTCATGTCTGATCAAAATCCCCTTTTAATAGCGCATTCATTATCAGCCAGCCCGCAATTAACAATAGAGTTGGATCGAGAAGTTTCGGAGAGCAGATTATATTTTTTTGAAATTAAAATATAGTGTGCGATTCTAGTCGTGGAACTTGGAAAAATGAAACTTATTTTCAGATATTTGAATTTTATAAAATAAAAGATTTAGAAAAATTTATTGAATCGGCCAAATTATAGAAATCTAAATATTCAAATTCATAAAACCGAGATTTATAATGTATTATAATCTTTATTATAATTAATTAAAAAAATCGATACTCTTTTAATATACAATTGATGAATCTTGCATCATTTTAAGTCTTAGTTTTAAAATTTTTGTTGTTTAAGAATGTAGCTTTTTTCCTCGCTCTATTCCATTATAAGTGCATGATTACCAATACAGTCATCTTTGATCTCATTATTAACAATTTTTTAATCATTTATTTATTTTAATTATTTCCAATTTGGCGAGCTACCGTGAAAAAGTTGATCGTGGTAGCTCGCCATTTACATATTTTAATAATTTTATCAATATATTTTAAAATATTAGAAAATATACATTCATTTTTATATAATCTTTTAAACCTCTAATCACGAAATAAAATATCTCATTTTATAGATTTTGTGAATGAATATGTTAGTGAGAGTAATCATAATATTTTTGTTACTGTGTATAATATTATGAACTTTCGTTTTTTGGAAATTAATTTCCATTTTTAATATACTATAAAATATATTAAATAAATTAAAAGTAAACCAATTAAACTTGATAAATTTTAAAACAATGCATTTATATTAGATAATTAATGAATAAAATAGTTTTAGATTTTAGAATTAAAAATGGAAATTAATTTCCAAAAAACGAAAGTTCATAATATTATACACAGTAACAAAAATATTATGATTACTCTCACTAACATATTCATTCACAAAATCTATAAAATGAGATATTTTATTTCGTGATTAGAGGTTTAAAAGATTATATAAAAATGAATGTATATTTTCTAATATTTTAAAATATATTGATAAAATTATTAAAATATGTAAATGGCGAGCTACCACGATCAAAATTTTCACGGTAGCTCGCCAAATTGGAAATAATTAAAATAAATAAATGATAAAAAAATAGTTAATAATGAGATCAAAGATGACTGTATTGGTAATCATGCACTTATAATGGAATAGAGCGAGGAAAAAAGCTACATTCTTAAACAACAAAAATTTTAAAACTAAGACTTAAAATGATGCAAGATTCATCAATTGTATATTAAAAGAGTATCGATTTTTTTAATTAATTATAATAAAGATTATAATACATTATAAATCTCGGTTTTATGAATTTGAATATTTAGATTTCTATAATTTGGCCGATTCAATAAATTTTTCTAATTGTGAAAAATTGGATGATTCAAAATGAAACATTATTTGCTTTCAGTGATGTTAAAAATATTAATATGAATTTTTAATGTTTCAGTTTAAATATTTTTTTATATATTACTTTGCTCTATAATCTG
The DNA here is from genome assembly GCA_000711775.1 of Oxytricha trifallax. Lineage (NCBI taxonomy): Eukaryota > Ciliophora > Spirotrichea > Sporadotrichida > Oxytrichidae > Oxytricha > Oxytricha trifallax. The sequence goes on from ARYC01010825.1 coordinate 7,502, forward strand.
ATGGAAGCAATGTTATTTTATTAAAATTCGTGTTATTTGTTCTCTATCTAATCAACTTTATTTTATAACTCCTGGTCTCCCCATTGATATCATAGTAGTCTTATTCATACTGCTCTTTTCTTTCTCATGATGCCGAAGTGCGTGCTTTTTGTCTTTAAGCAGTAGGCTTAGTACGTGTTGTACTTATTCTCATTTCGAGCTCCATGACATGGATTTCTGTTAGTGTCTTATTTAACGCCGAGTGGAAAATCAAGTCCAGGTCTTATCCTAGGCATTCTCCATGCTCTTCTGATCTCTTTAACTTTTGTAGTAGTTTTTAATACTATCATGTTGTTAGTGTCGAGAGATTCTTTAAGAATCATGGCTGGGAATGGATTCAAATCTGGTCTTATGTGCACTCTCCTTTATGTTCATTTTTGGAGGCTAATCTAGATATAAGCATGCATATATGTTGTAACTTTCGGTTTTCCAATCAGAATGACGGGTATTAGGCATCGAGGCGGCTAACTATTGGGGAACCACTCGACGCAGCTTGATTAATTTTACAACGGTGGAATGTCCGACTAATACATCTACTTGGGGAGCCGAGATAATTGAGCATAAAGATTTCCCAAAATACCTATGCAATATTACCTAAAAGGCCTTTATACATGCCAATTCCAGGGCTGTACTAAAGTTGAAGCACTTTTTGCTCGCAGATGCTATCCCTTGAGGTGGTGGCGCATTCTTTTATAGGACAGCCCTCTTATACTGTCTTGTTGAATAAGGTGCTTGAGCGGAATCTTTTCTGTTCTACAAAAATTTGATATAGTTTCAAGGAATAACTTAAAGACACACTTGATTCATGAGCCAATCTGGAAAATACTCAAGCTTCTCTAGTCGCTATTAAACCCATTTTGCTTCCATTCTCTCGCACTTCTATTCTCCGATATGACTTCATTGCACCAAAGGAGCAGGCACAAATTCCTAAAGAGTCTTAATTGATCAATCACTACAGTTAGTTCCCGTTAAACTTTTTCTTGTCTACTTGCTTTACTCGAGAATCTAGTCCTTGTGGTTCGTCATGAAATCAGGAAGCAAAAAATCTATCTGGAATTAGGCCAAAGTCTATCTGGAATTTTGGGGTGCCAAAAAGTGACTTCTGAACCTATATTTGTGGAGTTATCATCTTAAAAAGGCTACAAAGAACAATGTTCTGAATCTGTTAAGAATTATACTGATTTCATTTGGATTCTTAGAAACACTTGGAAGATTATCGTTGGAGTATTATTAGCAGGAGTCGCTTCTTGGGGGTTTTATAAAACTTTAGTCTGCCTCCTCAACCGTTTGAATGCTTAGGAAATTTCCAGTTCTATGAATTATATGATAATTACTCAGCTCTCAATTATTGTTTGCTCGCAGTATCAGCAATAGTAAGCTGGTAGATCTCACTCTTCAAACTCAATATGAGTAAATTGTATTAATTACCAAGAATGAAAAAATAATCAAGTTTTTTACAATAGTATTTATTAATATTTACTAATTAAATAATTTAAATCGCACCTTCACCCAAATGATCAATTAAATTTGAGTTAGAGAGTGGAATAAATTAAAAAATATATTAAATTTATGATAAATTATGAAAATTACATATGGTTTATTATAAACGTCATTAGGTTTTAATTAATAAATTTTAAAACATAAAAAATTAATATACTTTACTTTTAGTTGATTAGTTTTTAAAAATAACTCATTAATCATAATTTAATTAATGTAATATGAAATGTATTTATTTATTAATTAGCCTAATGTCGCTTCTAATAAACAATATGTAATTTTCATAATTGATCATAAATTTAATTTATTTTCTAATTTATTCCACTATCTAACAAAAATTTAATTGATTATTTGGGTTGGAGTGCGATTTTTATTATTTAATTAGTAATATATTAATAAATATTATTGTGAAAAACTTGATAATTTTTTCATTCTTGGTAATCAATACAATTTTTACTCAATGCTCCAACCACTTCTTAACATGAGCTGGCACTATTCTTCCTCCTGGCCATAGATTTTAAAGTATTTTTAGTCTGGCTAGCGGTGGTCATATGATTTCTGATTTATCCTATACCACTGATAACCCAAGGGGTTCATGCAGAAGTTGACTTAAGTAATGGCGTTTCAGTAAATGCCGACAATTTTGATGCTTCAACTCTTTTCTTCACATGTACTGTTTTCTATTAGGCTTGGTGCTAAATGATCTTAATTTGGAGCTTCATGTTCAAGCAATACCAATACTTGAAATGCTTGAGAAAGTTTCTATATTCTTTTATAATTTTGCTCAATGCTTATGTTATTAGATCTCGGTCTTTATTTATTCAGTGATTCTATTCATAAATAAAAATTAATTAAGTTTATATTTAATAAAAGTTATGATTTAAATATTATTTTCATTATAAAAAAGTTAATGCAATTTAGTTCACTCATTTACACTCGTTATGCGCTTTTTCAAATAAATCTTTAATAACTCTCTTTTAATTAACATGTCATTATTACTTTTAACTTTCTCTTTTACTTCAAAAAGTTTGCTTTTATATAATATTTTTAGTATTTTTTAAGATTTTGACCAAATTGCAACAATTAAAGGTTTTAACCTATTATCTATCTAAATAATGATTTTTTTGAAAGAACTTTATTTAAAAGTTCATTTTTTCAAATGTTTATATTATTAATAAGGGATTTTTTTGACATCTTGAGAAATTATGTTCTTGAAAAACAACCTCAAAATAAAGTGTTTTTAGATTCTCTCGCATTTCGAACTATTATTTTTAAAATTGATAATATTAGCAATTTTAAGAAATACAGTAATATCTTTATTATATAAGAAATTATATCTTCACTAATTTGTTAATCCGTTAATCGTAATGTGATTTTGTAAACTTTAATTTTAAATATATTTAATTTAATATTTAAGACCAAATTGTACATTGTACAGCTTGAAAAAATAGTTTTTTTTAATTAATGAATTAGTTTCAGTGATTAAGATTAATTAATTATAATATTTATAATATTAAGCAAGTGAATAGGAGCTAGACAACTATCGGAAACAGCAGACCAACAACTACTAAGGGGATCAAAAAGAGCCATCTTGAATCTAAAAAACTTCGAAGAAAAACAAGATACGAAGAAATTCTCTGACATGAAGATATTATACAAAGGCTAAGAATGTTTATGAGCTCCATGTAAAGAGCCCAGATAATTAAAAGGGCTAGTCTCTTATATATTAAAACATATTATTGATCGGGGATTCCAAGCGACCTCAATTTGATCACATTATTATTATTATTATTATTAGTATTAAGCAAGTATATTTAAAATGTGGAGACTGTTAAAAATAAATAAAAAAAGAGATGAAATAGATTAAATAAAATATTTTTCATATCAATATGCATGAGTTAAGATCAAACAGTCACTAATTTTAATAAAGTTTGAGTAGATGCTTATATAACTTTAATTTATTAATCAGGTATCAAAAAATGGGTTTTTTGCTTTTTTGAACTTTTCTGATTTATTTCTATTTTAGGGCATCGATCAAGTTAATGCTTTTTAAGTTTTTCATAAATTTTTCAAAGATATATTCATCATATCTTAAAAATATCTTCAAGGTATCTTCAGGATATATTCCTCAAAATTTTAAAATGAGGAGAATGTGGAGAGTGTGGAGAATGAGAAGTTTAAGAGCAGCAATAATAGCACTAATAACACTAATAATCTCAAATCAAGCATTATTATGAGTCTGGTTGAAATTCTAGAGAATTTCAAAATTTTACATAACTAATTTTTTCATCGTTCTCATCAACATTATCTTCATCACCATCTTAAATATTGGGTCATACAACAATGAATTTAAGAAAAAGTTGATGTTTTAGAAAAATTCCAGACTCATAATAATGCTTGATTTTGAGATTATTAGTGTTATTAGTGCTATTATTGCTGCTCTTAAACTTCTCATTCTCCACACTCTCCACATTCTCCTCATTTTAAAATTTTGAGGAATATATCCTGAAGATACCTTGAAGATATTTTTAAGATATGATGAATATATCTTTGAAAAATTTATGAAAAACTTAAAAAGCATTAACTTGATCGATGCCCTAAAATAGAAATAAATCAGAAAAGTTCAAAAAAGCAAAAAACCCATTTTTTGATACCTGATTAATAAATTAAAGTTATATAAGCATCTACTCAAACTTTATTAAAATTAGTGACTGTTTGATCTTAACTCATGCATATTGATATGAAAAATATTTTATTTAATCTATTTCATCTCTTTTTTTATTTATTTTTAACAGTCTCCACATTTTAAATATACTTGCTTAATAATAATTTAAATACTTAAATGGATGGCACAGAGAGGTTTTAAAAACAGATTCACAAAAACATTAGAATAAAACGAGATATCCTTAGCGATTAATAAATAACTATTTCAATAGAAGGATATAAAAACTAACGAATGGCACTTGTTTTTATTTGAGATAAATACTGGGGACGAGAATCAGGTTCATAGATACGTTGAAGAGGAGATGTCCAAGTTGATTTCGCTGATTTGCCATTTGCTCATCTTACACTGTACAGTCAAATAATCTGCAAGATTGTGCTTGCTATTACAGTATAAGATAGATGGATTAGGTCTCTGCAAGAATTACTTAAGTGGGCCAGATTACATTGGGTACAAGTATTTAGCAAATTCTAATTTGCTTTCTAGCTTCTGGGCAAGGTTATCTAAGGGGACCCTTTGCAAAGAATGAATAACTAACTCTTTATTGTGGGATCCAAGTCATTTCTAAGATTTCTATGCATTCTCAAAAATTTAGTCAGCAAATTAACGATGCAGAAGGTGGTCTTCTAATGCATCCTCTGTTTCATCGAGTAACATCACTAATAAATTTATAAAGTTTTCCAGAACTAAAAGATAAGCTGGGTTCAAGTTATGTGGAAAATGTAATAGGATAACGATGATGTTTGCGAATAGATAATAAAGAATCACAAAAATTTGGTTATTCTCTAAGGTTACGAATAGAAATTCTCGCCAAGTTAGAACCATAATTTTCTAAGTTGTAATCGCTCGCTAACTATATGGAGAGATTTGAAACTCGTCACTACACTTAAATCATCTCGACACCAATAATCTTGAAGAAATTATGTACTTTGATGCTGAAAGCAAGCTCTGCAGAGATATAATTAGAAAATTCCCAGATAAAGTAAATGTTATATGCCTATATGGAGAGTCCAACACAGGAAACTGCAATAGCGAAGCCCTTAAGAAAGATCTTAATCACAGAAGAATTCAAAATATTAAACAAGACATTCTGAATAGATTCCAGTAAGCTGCACTATGAACCTTAGATCGTAATTATGGATGAAATTAAGGATATATATTCTCAACCGGGGAATGGATTGATGACTTCAAGACCTTCTTTGAGGGTGAGTGGTACTCAATCGACTAAAAATTTTAATGTCACAAAATAAGATTTCAAAAATGCCAAGTGATAGCTATCTCGAATAATGTACTTTATGACTATATGAGCGCGCTCGATAGAAAGTCATTTGAGACAAAAATACCGAAAGAGTAGTTTACTAAGTAGATGCTCTGATAAGATGAGAAGTTCCCCTTTAGAGAGGAGTAGCATGCGCTGAACTTCCAGCAGAGATTGAAAGAAGATTGGGACATTTTGTTGCAATAGGACAACAAGAAAATCGTAGAAAATACAGCAGACAAAACATGAAAATAAGCAGAGACCATTTGCTGTAAGATGAAGATAAAGCTGATTAAAGCGAACGAGTATTTATCTAAATTTTAACACAACAATAAATTAAAATTATAAATAGTTATTTAATCTAATTCACTGAAATTAATTCTGTTTAATAATCTATTTAAAAGAACTAAAATCTCAAACTTTTTAATGTATTACTTGGTTATCGATATCAAATTAAATAAAGTATAAATAAAACGAAAAAATACAAATTGTGCCAGATATAATTACTTATATAATAAAGATATTACTGTACTTCTTATATATATCCTAATTTATCTATTTTAGATATAGTAATTAAAAATAGACCACATTAAAGCTTTTTGATAATGTTTTTATTTATAAGTCTATAATCTTTATTAATTTCCATACCATTATAAATCCTTATGTATCTAACATTTCTGGTGTTTTATAAAGCTTATATTTTCATCATGTTTTTAATCTCTCAGGAATAATGATCATAGTTATAATTTTTCTTTATTAATAATGTTTATATTGATTCTAAGGTAATAAAGAGTAATGAACAAGAATAAATACTATTTGGGATGACTTGACTGCTGATGTAATAACTTCAAGTGATTTGATGGAGAACTAGAGAGAATCTATACTTTATTTCCTAGTTCATATAATTAAAGTAATTAATATCATCTCGAATTAAATTATTAAGTTAGGCAACCTCTAAGTTCCCGAGTTGTTGTTGTAACGTCTATATTGGTTCATATTTTTCGTAAAATTATATCTATCTCACTAGCGAATAAACTTGATATTTAATTATCTGCAATATTTTTTGAAAGTTCTACTTTCTTGATTAATTTTTATCTCACAATAAACTTTCAAGAATTATTATAGCGATTGAATTGAATATACATCCCTAAATTGAAGTCCGTTAATTATCTAAAGAAATGAGTTTCTATAAGAATTTGCTGTAAAAAGTTTTGAGTTTGATAAATTATTTGAATATATAGAATATTTAAGTCCACATAGAAAACTTCATAGACTATGTCAAGTTTTATTAAAATATTTTATGCTTTTATATATCTGTGTGTTATTTCATTTCCATATAATTCTTTTACTGCTTCATTGATTCCTACTGCTGTTATTTAAATTTATTTTCCAAAATATATCTTTTTAGTAACTCCCTATTATTTCTTTCAAAGTATCTTGATAGAATTTCTATTTTATCTTCTTCCACTTTAGCACCAATTATTTCATCTTTATACTTTAATTGTAATTTGGTAAAATATAATTTGCATTTTAACTCATGGTAGAATCATTAATTCTGAATGAGCTGCCATTTAAGTTCTGCTAAATCATATATTTATCTTGTAAAATATTGATGTTATAATTATCTATCAAGGAGTGAATTATGTTTCACATTAAATTCAACATTTTTTACCTCTTGAATTATTTATTTGATTTACTAAAGGCAATTTCCATTTAGTAATTATATGAATTTTTATTTAATAATCATTTATTATACTTTTCTGTAACTTTGATTAAGAGATAGCGTTGTTCTTTTATCTATAATTTATTATTATTATTAAATTAGAAAGATAATTGCTAGGTGGATCCCACTTAGGACCTTTTAATAGAGTTTTCTATTATACTAAGGCCTACCAAGGGCAGGTAGGAAGTTGATGGGCGCAACTCATTAGGGACAAGTCGGCGGGGTTCAATTTGTCAGCGTACACTCTTCGAGTGAGCTGGATCCTAAGATTTCTCTGCATTAGATGAGTTACTTAGCTTGAGTTCAGTTTCCTAGGCAATAGGGAGCAGGATGAAGGTACGCTCTGCCTTCGAAAGTGAGAAGACGAAAACCATTGAAGCCAACGATAAGGATTTTTCTCCCACACAGGGTTAGGGTGCTGAAGCTACCACAGTGAAAGGATAGGGATTACGTTTCCTAGCAAGTGTTTTTCTCCACTCCTGTCATCTTGTTAAATTCTACGAGCTCTGTTGTTCAGATTATGCTGGCAACATATTGATTTTAGGAAGAGACTAGGTGTAGATAGATTGGTTTTTTCGGAGTTTTCTACTTCATGACTGCCACGTCAACTCACTCAGATCAGTTTACGTCACGACTAAGACTTATGGTTTAATTTTAGTATTAAACAGTGATATGTTAAATTTATTTGATTTTAATCATTTAACACATAATTTATTATTTTTATATTTTTTTCATTTTCCTCGTCTTCATCATATAATTATTATTTTAAACTTGCAAAGTCGATTTCTATTTCATTTTTTATTTTCCATCAACTTTATCATTTCTCTTTCATTTTTATTGATCACCAACTATATATTAATTAACATAATTAAAATTTACTTCTACATTTATTCAATAATTCTTATATGTTTTTTTTAAGTTAGTAAATAAATGCCTCAATTATTAATCATGGGTTGAGCAAGTATCAAATGCACAGCTTTAAATTTTAAACAAAATAACCTAATATTGTTAGGAAATATTAAATATTTGTAGGTTTATTTTTGTTTCTAAATTGGCAAATTTTAATTTATCTGAAGTCCGACATTTTTTCCCATAGTTTATAAAAAATTAATTTTTCTGATTGGTAGTAGCTTTTTGTTTTATAAAAAACATCACTTAAAAGAATTATTCATAAGAAACTATTAAATTCTAAATATTTCATGGGAGTTACTTATAATTCTCTTGCTATTAACAATCTGCTACTGTTTTGTTGATCTTTAGACTTTCTCTACTTTAAACATAAATTTGAAGATTTTTATCATAACCGTGATTGTTTGAAAACAATTTTATTACAAAATTAATTATTTTTACTATTAATTAATTATTTTAACTTAAAAGGAATAATTAAATTTTCAGGAAAAGAAAATGTTACAAACAAAGATGTTAAACAATTTATTTATACTATAAATTAGATTTAATATATTTCGATGATCAATTAAAAACATATTTATTAAATATAATTTAATATAATCTTTTTGCTTATCATGTTATAAATACCGAAATATAATTCACTTTGACATTGAAATAAGGATTCTCAAATTTGAACTATTTGATAATACTTTAATGTTAAGTAGAATTATTGTAGATTTGACATTTAAACTTTTAAGTTTTATCATAAACTTATCTCCACAAATTTGCATTTAAAGGATCATAAAGGAACTTTATATTATACTCATTAAATATTAAAAATTTTAGTTAGGTAGATTTTTGTGTCGAAGAGCTTAGATAATTAAATGTTTAAGTTATTGACTGAAGAATGTTTGAAGGCAAGCTTATTTCTAAATATGATTGGTTCAAGTTTTTAAAATATATCAATATATGATATTTCTCAATTTTCCATTGAGGGTTATTGGTTGCTATAGTATAAATAAAAATACCACGATGAGATTCATCAAAGATATAATATTTATTAAAAAAATTTAATAAATATAGATGTCCATCACTTTCCAGAACTTTAGATTCAATATTTCATGGATTAGGCAAAAAATGACTATAATATTATGAGAAAATTAAATTTTTATCAAGACTCTCCACAGCTTCCAGAGAAAGAAATTTCTTTTTCACAAAATAATTGCAATTTGCCCCACAATATTTATAAGAAACTGTTTAAGCATAAGAAAGGATGAGAAATCAATGTTTAATTAATTATTAAAACTAACATACAGTTGCATTAAGGGATGAAATATTTAAAGCTATTTATAACAAAAACCATTATTTTATTGTAATAATTATAGCATAATATTTAATAATTACATAGTAAAAAGGCAAAGTTACTGCATTGTTATAAGTTTATTCTAAGTCTAGAAGACAAATGATTAAAAATTAAAAATAAATTTGGAGGTTCTAACGAATTATAAGAAAAACGAAGGCAGCACTATTATGATAGAGTTACCAAATTCTAATATTTATATTATGACAGGGACCACTAAAATATTTAAATTTAATATATGGTTTTAGTGAGAAAATATAATTATTTTAATTAATTTTTAATGACATACTTAAACATACTCATCTAGTATTTTATGATATGAAATTAATTATAATTATTGTTTTGTTGCAAACTTTGTAGAGTAATTATTAAGCAAGTAAATCTGAAATAAGAAAAATTTAAATAAAAATATAATTAATTAGATTTCGTGTTTTCTCACTAAATAGAAAGCGTTCTTAAAGTCTTAATAATTATTTTTTAATACTATTAAAAACAAATATGATATTAAGCTTGGTTGGTGGAACACATAGCTCATTTATAAGCAAAGTTAACAAGCTTTTTAGATTATGATATATTTTAGACAATCTACTAATCCATATTCAAGTTATTTATGAGTTATTCTTTAGGATGATTTTACATTTCCAACCTCATATCAAATCTTTGACTGATGTAAGAATAACATAATTCTTACTTTAATCTTACGAGAAATTGATACTAAACTTCTTTAGCGATCTCGTTTTTATTTCGTAAGGACTTGAGAAGTAAAACAATTCTACAGAAACAAGCTTTAAATAAAATTTATACATTTATGAAAAATAAGTGGAAAACTTTAATTAAAATTGAAATTTATAATTTAAATAAGGAAAACTTAAGATGGTGTCCCTGGAGCAGCTAGTCATTCACTAAAATTTGTAAGTTACAAAAAACATATAAAAGTTTTTTATATCAGCAATACTTACCAGCAGGAGTGGCGATGTCAGTAGATCGAGAGCTCAAGAGAAACTGGAAAAAAATGGGAACAACAGAACAGGTTTGACCAGATGGAGCAAAGTATGAAAGATATTGGAAAGATGATAAAGCTGTTTCTAGATTCCATTTCTGTAATTGTCTATACCAATACTTATTATTTAAATTCATTTTCATTTTATATTAAAGTCTTCCACTTATTTTTCATAATTATCGTAAGAGCAAAGATTTAAACTAATCTTAATATACGGTACAATCAATTAAAATCAATACTTAAAAATAAAAGTATCTCCAAAATGCGATAAAATGTGAGGATATAGCCAAATAACTGTTGTAGCATGCAGAAAATTGAAAATTATTGAAGTTAGAGTAAGGTCCAAAACTTAAATACCAGTAGTCATAGAAAAAAGCAATGAATTACAATCATAGAGATATAATAGTACAATCACTCCTCACAGGTTATCATTCTAATAATAACAAAATCAAACGGCAACCAATCTATTTCTATAAAAGTATAATTTGAATTCGAATAGGAAGTTGTTAAAAGTTTAATCTAAATTTGAAAATAAGAATAATTATTATAGGAATTTGGTAGCTTTTCATTTTTAACACGAAGTACTAATATATATATATATATATAAGGGCTCCTATCACAAAACAGAAAGCAACCAAATTCTAAGGCCAGTATTTAAGACTTTTAATATTATTAATCAGACTTTGAAATTATTCATAACAGCTATAAATGGCGGCCTCCCTTAGTCAGTCATCTGAACCAGGCTAATGAGAGATTCACAGGCTTTACCAGAGACGTCCCGTGAAGATGCCGTTAAGCCAGTACTACCAGCGGAGAGCCTTGCAGGCATGGATGCAAAGGGAGATGAGGGTGAAGCCATTGACATGTTTGACATTTACTGTATCACAATTGCAAGCATCTACATCGCATGGCTGCCATAAATTTCCATTTGCCTTGTATGGTCCAACTATCATATGGCCTTCTCAAGCGATTCAAACAATACTTGTGACTCTTTGAGCGGTTGGAGGGTTGGTGATAGCGTATTTCAAGTAGTACTTGGTGCATTGTGATTAAGAAGAGCAAGATGTGGCAACTTTATTTGCGCTGAGACTATTAGTATATACGCATGGAACTGAAAGAGTATTAGTAAGAGGAAAACTTGTATTAGCTGCTACCTACTCAATGGTTACACCTTCTCTCTTGGTATCTGGGCCTGCACTATTTACTGCGAAGAAGTCATTGTGGAGATCTTTAGTGCCAGAGTGGGTGGGAACTCCATTGGTCGAGACACTAACGAGTGCAGCGAGCACGGTAAACTGCTTCAAGATTCCTCTGCCTCCCTATTGGTAAGTGCACTCCATCTCTTTAGAACTCCATTATATAGTTAAAGAATCCGCCTAGGCGTCTCATAGAGCAGGATAGAGGAAAACGCGCAGCACAGAGTGGAAATAGTAGCAGGCTAAGGAGATTCGCAGGTTTGACTGAATTGAATGGAGGATACACGCAGTCTGAGAAATGGAAATGTGCCTCAAGGCGCTCGCACAATGGCATAGGGTGGTCCCCGAAAATAAAGATGCTCACTTATCTAGCGATCTACGACACTTGTCTAAGTCGGAGACCCCATCTCCGTAGATAAAAACATGGAGAATCACGTGGTACTACTGGCCGCCCCTCATTCGAAGGTTCGCCCCTTACTTCGTCTGCAAAACCGAAAGTACATAAATGCCTGAATTCCCCTTGGAAGTGATTTGACCACTTTATAAAGGAACCCACTAAACCAATACTGTATGCTCGAGAGCAGATAGATGCCGTGAAACTGATGCTTAGGCTGTACTATACCTTCCCGCTGAGACAGCAACGGATTACCTATTAGCTTCATCATTAAGCATCCCCTTTAGAACAGGCACCTATCTGTCAACATTTGGACAAAAGTGTCAACATTCTGACATCGAGATTCTTAAGTGTAGAATCAAAACCCCAAAACCCCTTAGTGAGGTTTATAAGTGCTTTGATTTGTAGGGTATAGTTGGGGTCTTATTGGGGTTAGTAGAGAAATTAGGCCAATTTACAAAATGAGAAATAGAAATTAGCGAAAATTAGGGTCAATTTATGATGAGTAATATTTAGATTTACTGCTTAAGCTTAGGTATGGTACGTGTATTAATATAGACTAAGCCAAACCTGTACTAAATTATGCAGCTATAGCAAAGTTATTACGCAAGAGGGCCTCAACTGTTAGGTATCACTGCTTGCTAGCTGTTTAGCATTTTAATTCTGGTTGTTGAACGCATCCTGCAAGAAAATAAAAGTTCTCTCAGGCCATATTGACTTCCTCTGCGACTCGAAGACTTTGAAGTATTGGGCACACTTTCCATTAGACTAGCGAGCTGTGATGTTTCATCCCAGGTTTCCCGACATGCGTATCTCTCCTTAGACTATAGCCAATATTTATAAAAGAAATGGTATTACTTTAAAGACTGTCAACAGAGTGAAGAGAGTAATTGATTTTACAGTGCCATTTTATAGTAATAATTTAAACTATATATATGATTAAATGCAGAGAGCTATTACTAATAACATCAAGTTCATACACCCTGATGAAGCTGTATTCACCTTCAACACCTTTATTAATAAGTCTTGGTATAAGAAGTATGATAATATAGAAGTCTATGATTAAAAAGTGAAGGTAGTCACCCATGCAATTTTAGCTGGTATAGGTGAAGATTCAGGCCTAGAGAGTTATGATATTCACCCTCGCTCTATTAAGCGAGAGTAGTATATAGAGTTTCCTACATAAGCTCAGAGAGAAGTATAGTAACCAAGAGATCATCCTGTTTGT